>PVKM010014292.1:0-29096 GCA_004027735.1 Carollia perspicillata
AACTTTCTAGGCAGCTTTCCTTTCGGTGTCATTTTTTCTCAGTGTTCACCTAATTCTTGTTCTCCACCAGATTCTCTACACAGGTGTGGTGGTGTATGCTCCTGCCCTGGCACTCAATCAAGGTGAGTTGTCGACATTTCCTTGGGTGCAGTCCACCATTTTTGTGCATACATTCTCACCTTCAGAAATAAACATAAAGAATCTTGGGGAGACATTCCTGTTTTTAGGCTGCTCTGAATTACTGTAGGTGTCACGATATAAAGTTCTCAAAATGGAACCTTGAAAGTACTGCAAACAATGATTGGTTTTGCTCACATGGTTCCATACACACAATTTAACTGTTGTTTGTTTTGTTTTGTAATCACTGTAACGACGGCAGATTTGGTATGGTATAGACACAGGACTAAATAAGGTCACCTATACAAATGGTGATTTCTCAGTGATTTCATGAAGGTGATAATCTGAGTATAAAAATAAAATATTCTTGAAGTAATTACTTCAAAATTGATACTTGACCCCTTTGAGAGAATAGAGTCCTGGACACAAAAAGGGAAAAGAAGTGAAATAAATTTCATAATGATACCTATCAGATTGAAAGTTCTCAATATTCAATTGAATTAGGGTCTCTACTTATACTGAGAAACATCAGTTCATGGCTGATGTTTAATTGGTTTCAAAGTACTCACGCTAACTTTGTTAAGGAAAAAACAAACACAAGTATTTGGTACAGATTGCAAGCTCCAGAATTTTAGGAGGAAAAATTCAAATTTTAACATTATGTGAAGTTTATAAACTTAGTGATGTATATGGTATAATAAAATAATCATATCAGAAGTGAGAAAATTTAAGAAAAAACTTCTAATTTTATTTTCATTTGCCCACACAGAACATTGACAGAAATATTGATGTTTTCCCTTGTAAAGCTTGCTCTTTTGCTTTTCTCAGAAAAACTTCTTTTAATATTTTTTCTCCTTTTGTAGTGACTGGGTTTGATCTCTGGGGCTCCGTGTTTGCAACAGGAATTGTTTGCACATTCTACTGTACCCTGGTATGTACCTAGTTGTGAAAAGGTATTTAGCACTATCTCCTGATACAGGATAAGGGTAAATCTCCAACGGCGGGGCTTCTAAATATAGCAGAAACTGCTATTCTGAAATTAAACACAAATATGCTGGCTTATCTGTTACTGTTTCCTGAGGAAGGTGCTGTTGTTTTATTTAAAACTATTTTTGGTATCAACCATTAGTGGAATTTAAGCTCTGAGCTCATTTGAGAAAGCGCGGCTAAGAGAAGACTTAATGAATAAAATACCTCCTTGATCAGAGGATTAGGTGACCAAATGCAACTTCTGAGAAAAAAAAAAGCTCATTTATAGTGATTCTACACCATGAGTAGAATTTATACTTCACTGTCTAATGGTTGAGAAATATGAAATGCGTGTGTGAATAATCAAGGATGGCTGGTATTTTGTAAACCTGAGCATTCCATAGCTTGCTTTTGTCTCTTATTTACGGATTTGGCTTTACACATGCTCAGTCTTTAACTAAGGAACCTGGTGGTGTAGGCAACATATTTATAGAATTGCTACAATTAGTTTAGTTCAACAAACATTCACGGAGCACCTCTTATTTGCCATGCCCTGCAATGGGAATCTCTCTTCTCCTGAGTCATTGGCACCATATACAATCCAAAGGCTATAAGTAACCAATTATGAATATGGCAATGGTTCCTGGATAGTTGGATTCTCTTTCCTCCTTTTTATTAGAGAAATAAACTACTTGATATGTTATCATGTAGTAGACCTACATGTATTTTGGCATTATGTGCATACCACATACTTTTAAAATATATATCATGAGAATATATAATTAAAAATGCCCCTACCTCTCTTTTTCATACTTGCAATTCCCACCATTTGTTTACTCTACAAAGTTTTATCTTAATTGGTTTCCATTCCATCCCCACTACCATACCATTCTACTCCAGACACAGACAGCTCCTCCCTAAGTTAAAAATAGGCTCCTGTTCCTTAAGCATCTGGCATTATCTGAGATTAGTTGCTTTGACATACCTGTTCATACAATGATAAGGAGATACATTGCTAGGGATGCTAAATGCTGACTTCTTAGAACAATAGTGAAAGACAGAAATAGTGGAATAACATCTTCAAAGCACTGAAGTGGAAAAAAAATTGTCAAGTTACAATTGTGTGTTTAGCAAACCAATATTTCAGAAGCTGACCCTCAAGAACCAAGAGAACTTACCACTAAAATATCTTCACCTGAGAAGAACCTTAGAGGAAGTGCTGTGGGAAGAGGAAAAATTATCCAGTTTTAGATTTAAAAAGTAGTAAGATAATAAAATAGTAAACATTTAGAAAGTCTAGCCAAACAATTTTTGGTACTTAATGATAATAATTTTAAAGTACAGTGTAATTTATATAATATCTAATTACATATAAAATTTTGTAATATTAAAAATATAATAATTGTTATTATATGTAATTTGGGGATTAAGAAAAAGAATACTTGCCAACTGGACAACGATAGTGTGTAAAATGAGGAAGAGACTAAGCAGACTTAAAGATTTTATAATCCTTGAATTGACATTTCTTAAATTTAGACTCTAAATTAAAAATTTTACGGGGACTCATTTAAATGAAATGATCAAAGTGAAAAAAATGGCATTAAAATAATAACTAAACAAACCTCAACTGATTTAAGCAAAAGAAGAAAAGATGGGGGGGAAGCATAGAGAAAATAGAACACATAGAAAGAAAAAGTAATATGTCAGAAACAAGTCTGGATACTTTAATAATCACAATAAGCTAAAATAAACGACCTTTATTACTTCTTAATTGGTTTCAGTGCTTCCCTCCACCCTACAGGCCTCTGACAGATTAATCTGTAAACATCCATTTCTTTAAGCCACTTGACTGAATGAATTCTCTTCTTGCTTCCCATTGTTTACAGGATAAAGTATAAGCTTCTTAGTGAAGAGCTGGAAACCTTTCTTTATGTGAATAAATCCACCCGTCTAATCTCTTTCCACCACACCCTTGTTCCTTCTCCCGGCTCTCAAGCCAGGTTAGAGGCTCCCGAGTCTCACCAGATGGTGGCTTATGTCTAACACTTTTGCTTGGACACACGGCAGACTCTTTACACTGGTAACCCTGTGGCTGCCTAGCCTAAAACAAATGGTGGAAAGAGATTAAGGAAATAGGAAGTGACACTTGCCATTCAGGGGTATGCAATCTAATAAACACTGGATGTCAAACAATGCAGACTGATTAAATACTTAGTGACACTATGGCACAATCCTGATTAGTGGTGTGTGTGTATGTGGTTGTGTGTGCACACACACATGTAGGCGTGTGTCTTGCTATGTGAAGGAGTCATAGAGTCAGAGCAATTTTCAGGGTGGTTATAACCTATCATTTCATGAACTTTTGATAAAGTGGTTTGTTCTCTTGCCTCATGTGTAGCTGAAGTTCAGGTTCGTGCATATTTTTTTGCATAACCAATGTGAAATGGTCTCTGAAAACCAAGGTCTTTGACATTTGATCTTCATATCACTATCTCTGATGTTGAGATTTCAGTTTGGAAGTTTCAGTGTTTTTAGAGGAAATCAAAATGCTACTCTTTGGGAGGTGGGAGTTAAGAAACTGACTATTTTTCAAATCAGAATCTCAACATAATATACAAAGCAGGTGCCTCTGGCAGGAAAATTAATGCACTTTTTAATTGTATTTTAATTGTAATTTCAAAAGAAATGATGGGACAACCCTAATATCATCTTTTTTCTTAAGATGAAGATGAAGCCTGTCATCTTCTCACAGAAGTTCTTGACACTCTGGAGGAGTAACAGGGGAAGATAATTCTATTTTTTTATTGTTAAAAATACCATGTCCTTTCATTCTCACAGTGCTATTCATTTTCAAAGCTCTTTTAAATATATCATTTCATTTAATCTTTCTCGTTATTCTGATTTGCTCACTCCACCTTCACCGAGGTGCTACGGGATTTTATACCTGGGTTATTCCACCAGTCTCCTTCTTTCCTCTTTTCTTCTTGTCCACATGCTCTCAACTAGAACTGTACATTAGAATCACTTGGGGGACTTTCAAAAAACACTGAGGACTGATTCCTACCCTAGACCTCAGTTTATTCAGAATCCCTGGGAAAGGGGCTCAGATGTTGTTTTGTTTGTTTGTTTGTTTTCACGTTCTCCAAGGAACTCTAAGCACCTCCCTAACCTCTTGTCCAATCACACCGCCCTGTGTTGTACTGTTAGCTCCATCTGCCTGAAATTCTGGTTCGCTCAACCCACTATTTGACCATCCTCTAGCTCTTAAAACTACTTTCTCCATGAATATCCAGAATCTATCATACCTTCCTACTTCTTTCTTCTTCTAAGTATTCTACCATTTCAGCTTTCCAAAATTTATTCACTGTCTCTAGCTTTACAAAAAGAAATCTCAGGTTGCACAAGCCAGGCCTGGGTGGTTATCCTCATTTCCCTCTCCCTTGTATTCAGTTAATCACCACCTATGTTGATTTTACCTCCCAAATACCTTTCAAATCAGTCTTCTCCTTTCTATCTCTGCCTTACTTCAACCTGTTGTCACATGGGCAACTAAAATAAACCCTGAGTTGCTCTCTCCACTCCTGTCCTCCTATGCTTCTTGCAATCTACTGTCCACCCAGCTACCACTGAAACTACTGTGGAACAAACAAAAGTTTTCATCATTTAAATCTATCCAATGCTCTCTCTTACTACTCTTAAGAAATCATTTAGGTGGCCTTGTCATATCTGTGTGTTCTGGTCTCTAGCAAGTTCAGCAGCCTCCCTATGGGCACTCTGTATATTCCTCAGTCTGTATAGTCTAGCTTTCCTTTACATCCTCAGGCAGCCATGCTTCTCCTTGCTGCTCCCCTCCCCTGTGCGTTCTCTGGACCTGGTAAATTCCCTCTCACTCTTCAGAGCTTGGCTCCAATGACACTTTCTTAAGACCAGATCAGGACTCCATGGTATATATGCTTCAGTTACACTTTCCACAATTTTAAGTTAAAAGCTATATTATTGTCTAGCATCTGCTCCTGCCACTGGATTATAACAGAAGTTAAGGGAGTTAATTCAGAAATTAAGGAAGAAATCTGTCTCTTTTAATCCCATACTTAACATCATACATGGCACATAAAAGGTGCTGAGCAACTGTGCTAAAAAGAAGAAAGAAAAAGGAAGTAAGAGGAGGAGGAGGAAAGGAGAAAGGGAGGAAGGAAACATCAATCATATTAACAGAGTTGGAAGAACTGCAGGCTTCCCGTTGAGAACTCACACCCATTCTCTCCATTTCAGGGAGGACTGAAAGCAGTGGTGTGGTCAGATGCATTTCAGATGGTTGTCATGATTGTGGGATTCTTAACTGTTCTCATTCAAGGATCAGCTAAAGTTGGTGGATTTCGCAGTGTGTTACAGCAATCAGCAAATGGATCTCGACTAGACATAATTGAGTATGTTCAATGCTACTTTTTCATCTTTTATAAAGATTTAGCTGCATGACCTAATACCCTAAAAAATCTTTGTTCACTCTCTTCTCTCTGCTTTGTAGCTTTGATATAGACCCTCTCAGACGACATACTTTTTGGACAATATCAGTGGGAGGAACTTTTACCTGGCTTGGGGTCTATGGAGTTAATCAATCAACCATCCAGCGATGCATTTCTTGCAAAACAGAAAAGCATGCCAAGCTGTAAGTTATTAATACAAAAACATTTCCATGTTTTCTCTGCCCTTATTGGGTATTCAATAAGGCCTCCTAATGTTGTGTGCATGTAAGAGAATCAGAAAGATTCATTTAACCCTTCCAACAATATTTTGAGGCATGTGTTATTACTCCTATTTCAGCAAGGAGTTATTAGAGCTGGGATTTGAACTTAATAGTGTGTCTGTCTTTGTTCTCCATCATTTTCTGCCTCTAGTTATTGAGAAATGACAGGGTTAAATTAGGTGCTGTGTGTAGGAATGCAGAGGTAAACAGCATATATTGCTTAGTTTCCATGATGAGATGACACTCATCACTTACTCACTTGGCATGTGGTGTCTTCAACTACTGTTTTTCTTTTGATGACTATACCTTTAAATTTCTCAAAGAGAGATTTAAAAAGAAGAAGCAGGTCATAATGGGGCTTTAGGCACTCCAAGTTTGCCAGGATATCCTTGCCAGGCCTGCGTACTCCGATGGACTCCGGCGGGCACACAGCTTGTCAGTCCTGTTCTCTGAAAGTCAGCCACACTCTCGAGTGGGGACCAAGAGAAAGCATGCACTCTTCTGCAAAACCAGTGGAGATAAACTAACATGGCATCTAAAATGAGCATCTTATCCTCATTGCTGCCGTCCAAAGTTCCAGCCGCCCCTGAACTGTCGGGGTGCCTTCAATTTTCCTAGAGCAGGAAAGAGTCACTGTGAATATTTCTGCAACTGACTTCAACGTACTTTCAATGCACAGTTTCTCATTTAAACCAAATGAAATGAAGTTGCTGGCACATGCTTCACCAACTCATAACTTAAAAACTAAAAGTGAATATTTCACTTTATATGCTTCACACATTGTCAGGAGGTAGAAGCGAAAGCATTACTAGTGTTTCAGCAATTCACTCGTAACATATTTACATCCGATGATAATAAACAATATTAACAAACTCTCTAAACACATGACCATCCCTTGATTAAATAGCTGAATTAATGAAAATGTATTAATGTCAAATATGTCTTTGATATTAAGATGCATATAAAATTAAGATCCATTTAAAACTCTGCTTTAAAATACACGAGAGTTGAAGGTACAATTTACATGCTAGGCTTGTTCATAGGAAATGGTGCTCTGAAGGCAGGAGGAGTTGATGCCGGTTATCACACCCCTCCACCACACCATTCTGTCTCCCCACTGAGATGAGTCCATCCACATCCACACACACTTATTTTCCATTCCCATTGCCTTTGTCTATTTTCTTTATATTTCTTACATCTTAGCTGTGAATTGAAGATAATCTCATTCATTTAGTTCATGTCAGAGATTACTGCTTGGCTCCAGTCCAAGAATATCACCTCCATGAATGTGGGTTCTGTGTGCTCACTGCTTGCCAGACCGCAAGTACTCAGAAGAAGCTGGTACAGAGAGTTTGCCTGAATACAGCCAATGCGATTCATAGGTATCGATCACTTCATGTATCAAGTGCTTTCCCAAAAGGCTATCTCTAATTCAAGCCCTCCACACACAAAAAAACAAATGAAACTCAAAGATAAACATTGTAAGACTACTCCCAAGAGAGTAACTTTTGAGGTAAGACCCTTTGCTAATGTAAATAATGTAAAATAGAAACTAATCGATGGGATAATTATTGAACATATTGAACATGCTTTAATAATGAATACTTAGACTTCAGGGCTTTCTGAAAGTCAGGCATACCTATACAGCACAGGCTTTAGGGGACTTTGAAATGAATGTGTGTTCCTTACACTTGAATGTGGATGCATTTAATTCCTTTCATTTAATGACTGGGTCCAAGAAAATGCCCAGCGCTTCTCTCCTGGTCCTCTGCAACTGAAGCCAGAATGGGACTTTTTATTCTCCCTGGCATTGTAAAGCCAGCCTACCTTCAAGTCTATTTTCAGACTGAGAAAATGAGTAAATTTTTTACTTTCACATGACAGCAATAAATACAAAATAACCACAGGCTACTGCAAAATCATATGCGTAACTGTAATTAAGAATGTCTATGTGCTATGGAATAAAACAAATTGCTCCTCAAAATATGGATAAAATGACCTTAAGGCTCTTCATACTTTCTATTTTCTTAAAAAAAACAAACAAACAAAATCCTCAACTTCACATTTCATCTAAATTAATCCCCAAAGTAAGTATTTCCAAAACTTATCTATGTCTGCAATCATCTTCTTATTCCTCTGGAAGAAAATATGTTAAAATGTAAGTTGGCTTTTTGACAGTTTCCTGAATTGAGTGGGAGGGGCATCAGTTGAAGTTATGCGTGACTGACTGTTATGTGAAATTTCATTTAAGAAAATAGATCTCACACCACACATTGAGGCTTTGCAGAAAAACTCCCAATTTCAAAAGAAAAGCCATCAAATCTATTTCAATCAAATTTTGTAATCAGTCTAAAATTGTAATGTTCTCAAACAAAAATCAAGAGCAAGAGTATAAAATGTAATAATCTTTGAAAGCTGTAAAGTTTTATTTTAAAGCAACAAGGCCAAAAAAGCTTTCACCTTAAGTCTTTGTAATATGGAATAGAGGCTACCAATACACCTGTGTTTTTTTTTTTTTTTTTCCCCTAGAGCCTTGTACTTCAACTTGTTGGGTCTCTGGATCATTCTGTCTTGTGCTGTTTTCTCTGGCTTAATCATGTACTGCTACTTCAAAGACTGTGACCCTTGGACTTCTGGCATTGTCTCAGCACCGGACCAGGTATGTGTTACTGTCAGGCCCCTGGGAACAACTGAAACGAATGTGCTTCTAGCCATTGATGGGTAATATGGGGTCTTTCTCTTTTTCTACCTGGACCAAAAGACTACAATCCTTTTCTCTTCTCCTGGGTGATATCACCACACCTTAGGTTCTAATATGAGGGATTGGACATGTAAAACAAAAAAGGTACCTCACCTTGCCCTTCAAGACAAGGCCAGGAGCTAAGGCAAGGCTGAGGACAAAGAAAGGTGAGATTGAACTAAAGAGTTTGGTTGTCAAAGCTACCTGTCAATTCTTTCTAGACATCTTAAGGTTGATTAATGATGCTTTGATCTCAAATGTAACAAAATGACCCATATTTCTCCAATGCTTCAGCTCATGTCTTCTCATCATAGCTTAAACAATATCACCCCGATGTACTCCACTAAACACTCTCTTAAAAATTCCCTTTGTAGACAAATGTTCAGGAGGACCAGTCATATCCTCTGTTTCCCCTATATCTTCCACTGTCTCACCCTATATTATGGGGCTTCTCTCTCCCAAATCAGGCTCCAAAGTAGAACCATAGCACCTGGGTTCCCTGAAGACCTGCTTTAAGCATTTGTTTCTAGGGTTTACTTACTAAATTTAAGGGTAAACAGACAGGAAAATATACATTGCAAACAAAAGAAACATTTTAAAAGTCTCTGAACCTTCTAAAGTTTGTCCAGACCTTTTTTCCTCTCTCTTTTATGCCCCTCCCCCTTCCCTACAGCTAGACCTCAGGTCCATGGAATTGGATTGGTCAAAACCTCATTTGCTAGTATGTAACAACCTTAGTCCATGCACACTCCTCTGTTAATATAAATTGTGTATTTTTTCAATCTCTTTTGCTAAAAAGATACATTTGCACAGTTCAGACTCTGCTGATGAGACCACTAACCCTATCTTGTTTGCCTCCTCATCAGCTGATGCCATACTTTGTCATGGAGATATTTGCCTCAATGCCTGGACTACCGGGACTTTTTGTGTCCTGTGCCTTCAGTGGAACCCTGAGGTTAGTGCATTGACAGCACTCCACCTGATGACAGACGGTGCAACGAGGGTGATTAGGCGATGGCGGTAGTAAATCACTAGTATTTACTGAGTACTTACTGTATGTCAACTGTGCTGCTAAATGCTTTATTTATGTTTGCTTGTTAGTTGTTACACTATATATGAGGATGAAACTTTACTCACATTATCATCAGTTTAGAGATAAGAAAACTGAGATTTAGCAAGGTAGACAACTTACCCATGGGACATAGTAAACTGCAGAGGCAGGATGTAAACCCAGCTGTGCCCGCACACTAGACTTTTCTTTTATCTTATCAATCCTGCCTGATGCCAGCTGCCCCCATAACTGCACATCACCCTTACACTAGGCAGCTCACTCTGGTGGCATTTGCTATCCAGCCACAGCGTATTTCTGCAGATCCATCCTTTGCAATCCATGCTCCCCATTTTCACTAGCACACTCAGGGAGCTAACAACTCCCGTCCTCCATACGTAGACATCAGTCTAAGGTTTATGTTATGCCAGGCACAACTGGTGACGGCTGGGACGTGGGGATACGGTGGAGAACAAGGCTGACATTTCCCTCATATAGAGTTTGCATTCTAATTGACATAGAAAATGGACAATATATAAGTGAACAAGGTAAACAAGATATAGTTTGATGACAAATAATATAAAGGAAATAATACAGTGATATCCTAGAGAAAGGTGAGGCCTGGGGCCTTCTGTTTTTAATAGTGTCTTTAGGAGCCTCCTCTTTGGGTTTGTGACTTGTGTGATGAGCTTGAAAGCATGTGAAGCAGCTAGCTCTGTGAAGAGCACAGGCAGGCTTACAGGTAGGGGGAGGAGCAAATTCCAAAGCTTCTGGAAAAGAACCTGTCTGGAATGTGTCAGGAACAAACAGAAGGGTTAGAGCTGGGGAACTGGTAGGAGAGCAAGTGGGGATGAGTTTGAAGAGGTGAACAGGCATCAGATCATGAAATGGGTTTGCATTTCAAATTAAATGGGAAGACATTAGAAGGTTCGAAACAAGGGAGTGAGTGATGTCATACAATTGAAGACTCAGTTTTCTATGTGGGGAAGGGCTTATAATAAAAGCCCAAGCAGCAAAAGTGAGTGATTCATTAGGAAGCATTTGTCTTTATCCAAGTGAGAGATGATAGTGACTTGGAGCAGGGTAGGGGCAACAGTGTTAAGGGCAGTGCACTAAAGCAGTTAAGGTAGTGTCATTACTTTCCTTTAAGCCAGACCTACTGCCTTTAAGAACCAGAGACTCAGCTAGTGAGAAAAGTCTTACTTCCCTCCTGGAACTCAGTTGCACAGAGTCAATTACAGGATTGGTTAAAGGCCAAGTTTAACATAGTAAATTGATCAGGGTCAAAATTCAAGCAGTATCAGCAGACAAAAGTAAAAACTATATCTCATCCCTCAAATCCATTGTCCTACCTCACAAAATTAACCACTGTTGATAATTTCTTGTTAACAAATCAGAAAATTTCTTTGCTTATGTGAACATATGTACCTTTTAGTGTACAAAAAAAGAGATCGCATTTTATATAGTATTCCATTTCTTAAATTAATATAATTTAAAAATCTCTCTGTATCTGTAGATCTACCCTATTCATTGTCTGACCTACCAGTCCTTTGATGTAAGGCATAACTAACAATGGGTATGTCTTCGTTTGTTCAGGCTGCTGTAACAGAATACCGCAGACCGGGTGGCTTATAAACAGTGAAAATGTATTAACCATAGTTCTTAGGGCTAGGAAGTCTAAGATCAGGCACCCACAGATTTAGTGTCTGGTGAGGACACACTTCGTGGCTCAAACGCGGTTGTCTTCTTGCTGAGCACTCACACCTTAGAAGGGATGATGGAGCTCTCCAGGGTGTCTAGTTAATGGTCTCTCACTAATCCCATTTATCGGGGCTCCACTCTCATGATCTGATTAAGTGTCAAAGGCCCCACCTCCAAATACTGTCATCAGTTTAGAGATAAGAAAACAGATTTAGCAAGGTAGACAACTTACCCATGGGACATAGTAAACTGCAGAGGCAGGATGTGAACCCAGCTGTGCCCGCACACTAGACTTTTCTTTTACCTTATCAATCCTGCCTGATGCCAGCTGCCCCCACAACTGCACATCACCCTTACACTAGGCAGCTCACAACATATGAGTTATGGGCTCCAACATAGGAGTTTTGGCAGGACGTAGCACACCACATTGTACGTCATTCTGAAATTGTGCAAGGATAAATGCAGGCTACACGATAAGAAGTGGAATTACTGTGTCAAAATGCATATTCATTTAAAACTTTTCATGGACATTGCTAAATTAACTTCCAAAAATTTGTACTCTTTTATACACTGAAAAGAAAACACTAGTGTAACTCTTTCCCCACACTACTGTCAATACTGAGTACTATGACACTGTGAAACTTGCCAGCCTGATAGATGAAAAATGGTAACTAATTTAACTATGAATTCCCTTCATCATAAATAGGATTGACAACTTTTCCCTAATTTCGCTGGTCATTCATTTTCTTTTGATTGTTTGTTTTGAAAAATATCAATTTATTTACTCAGGAATTTTTTTCTTTTGTTTTCCTCTTTATAAATCTGAAAGTACTTTTTGACATGTCCTGTTTTTCTCATTTGTTCTTTATGTATTGGCTTTATTAATGGTATTTTGAGTGTTTGGAGATTTTATTTTATATTAATCAATTCTTTTACATTACGGTTTCTAGTTAATATCTTTCTCAGAAAGGCTTCCATGCCGTGATTATAAATAATCATACAGATTTTATTCTAATATATTAATGATTTTGTTAAATGCTAAATATTATTAAATCATCTAGAATACACATGTGACATGAGGAATGGATTGTCTGACCCATATTTTTTCTTAGTTAGTAACCGGTCGTCCCATTATTTTTTAAGTAAAAACCAAAAAAATGTTCTCACTACTAATTTGAAAAACCATTTTTGGTACATCCTACATTTTTCGATGTGTTCAGGACTTCTTCTGGATTCCCTTTTATATTCCTTTGATCTATTTGTCTACAGCTATGCCAATTCTAATAATTCCAGCAATTGTGCTTTAAAATATGATTTAAAATCTGGGAGGCTCATAATTATTAATTACCTTTCTTTTACAGAAGTTCCCTTGATATCTAGGTTTTTTCCTAATTATTTTCAATTATTATTTTAATTTTTTTAGGATTTGATTGTACTGAAATCATGATATCTGCAAATATTTTTGCGTTTTTTTCTTTTTTAAGTAATTATGCTTTTGTGTTAATTCTCACATATAACTGTGTTTTGAGGCCAACGATAATCAATTGATAAGTGGCAGAAATCCTTGTTTTGTTATATAATTTAAGGGGAATATTTCTTGGATCCTATCATTAAACATGATTTTAGATTTTGATTTGAAAGATATATACATTTTTCAATATTTAAATAAATTAATAAAATTGTAAAAAAGGACAAAACACATATATTTATTCTACTTTTGGGAAATATTTTTATCAAGCAGAATATTGAATTTTGGTAAAATTTTGGAAATTTTAAAATGAGTACTTTGAAAATTTTTAAGCTTTGACATATTAATATCATGTTGGCAAATTTTCAAACTAGAAGCTTCTTGAATTCGTATAACTTCTTGAAACATTCTTGAATATAACATTCAAGAAACTTCTTGACTGCAACTTGCTAATGTTGTCATTTTAATTTAGCATGCTGCTGAAGATTTTACTCTGTTTTTTCAGAATTCTGAATCAGCAACACAAAGTGATATTGCTCTGTGGTGCTGGCATTAGGACCTCGAGGAAACCAAAGGCAGAAACAATGAGCACCAGAGGATCACACACAAGCAGGGGTGGCACTGGCTTTTCAGTTTGTCCCTTTCCGGAGAGCACTCTTTACTTTTTTTTCTTACTCCAAGGCTGACTTTCTTTGGACTCCTGAAATATAGCTGTCAACAGACTAAAGTCCTTGGAGATTCCGAGAAAGGGATGCCCTCAGGAGTATATATTATAGAGAAACTACTGCTATAGTGTTCAGGAGGGTATTGGATTAGGCAAAGGGGAAGACAAGAATAGGGGTAGAATAAAGCCCTGGCTGGTGTAGCTCAGTGGATTGAGCTCGGGCTTGCGGACCGAATGATTTCGGTTGGATTCCCAGTCAGGGCAAGTGCCTGGGTTGCAGGCCAGTTCCCAGCTGGGGACTCATGAGAGTCAACCATACATTGATATTTCTCTCCCTCTCTCCTTCCCTTCCCCTCTAAAGATAAGTAAATAAAGTATTAAAAAACCCCAAAACATACGGTTTTGCCATGCTAATATGCAATTAAAGTTAAAAAAAAAGAATAGGGATAGAATAAAGACATAGTGGTGGAGAGATAGGAAAAAAAACTTTCTATTATTTTGTAGCAGTTTCAGAATTTGAGAAATTGACATATGAATAATACACCTGACTGCAAAAACGACCCAGCAGAGGTTCTAAAAATCTGATCTTTCTGGGCCAAATTCATCTCTTTGCTCCCTCCTTCACAACAGACTCAAGGGTTAACCATAATATTTGCAACTTTCACATAATTAATTTTGAAGCACACATGTTGGGAGCATGGGGGCTCCTTCTATTTCATCGCCTCCTTTCCTTATTTGACTTCCATGGAGCTGCAGGGAACACATACCAGGACTTGATTCTCAGGAAAAGAAGAATGATATGTACTTACAGTTTCAATTCCCAGAAATGGGTCTTAGGAAGCTTGTAAGTACTGTATCTGTCATTTAGGGATGGAACTATTAAATAATGCATAAGATGGACCCTTGGAACTATTCCAACTTGAGTAACCTACAGCTAAGCTTAACAGTACTATTATCCAGCATTACCACAAAAAGAAGTAGTTCCAATTTTCTTTCATACCTTTAGCACAGCTATAACAAGTCTTCGAATGTGAATTGGAGGATAACAGAAGAACTAGTAATGAATGTCAATGGAAAATTTACAAATGGTTGGCCAGGTTTTGTTCATCATCTTGTTAGTTTTCTAGAACTTTTGTTTGTGGTTGTGATTTTGCCTCATGTGAATTTAGGTAGTTATCTATTCTACTAGCTGAATATTCTTGGCCTCTATAAGGAATTCAATAAGCTCATGTTATTCTGCAAAGAAAATGACAACTTTCAGGTCCTCTCTCACCTAAGTGTTTTAGAGCCGTAACACTGAACTCTGATGGGAAAGTCAGAGCCTTTATGAGTTTAGGTCTTTGGCTCCTTCCCAGCCTTATTTTTTATCCTTTACCCCCTTACTGATTGCTGGCTAGCCCCTCTGATGGATGCAGATTGTTGAATGCAACAAACTTTCAGACATTTAAATGTAAGTTTCCCTTTGTCCTAGAACATCTTTCTCTCAATGTGCATGGGTGTTTTCAATTCCTATTTTAACCATAACTTCCTAAGGTGAGAATCTCCTAACTTCATATTGGTTTAGGTCTCTGCAAGACATGTTCTCCTAGCACTTTTTTATTTTCTTTCATAACAGTTTATACAGATATTAATCACGCACACAATTGTTTGTTAAATGTCCCTGCCTCCAAAACAAGTGGAAGATCTTTGTTTTCTTGTTCACCATTATATGCCTAGCACCCAGCGTGAACAAACAGATGTATGAATGTTATTAATACATGAATTAGTATTAATGAATGGCAAAGTGAACTGACATCTGAGTTAGGAGAGCTACTCACTACATCTTGCTTCAAGTCTAACCTAAGCCCTCCGCCATACCACACCCAAGCACACACACACATGCATACACGCAATCTCTCTGCTACTGCTTGATAACTCATTTAACATCTTGTTAAGAGAAATGAGTGGGAGTTAAAACATGAAAACCCAGCTTGTTCAGTGGAGTCTGTGGGAGAATTGAAAGAGCATTAAGCAGAGAAGCAGCCTTGAAGAGTGAGTAGACAGGCCATGTGGTTCCCCTGGAGTTCCAGAATGAGGATGTGTGTCAGCATCTGTTGTCCCAGAGCGCTGCCTTATCTATTTGCCCTGGAAAACAGGGCAGGCTGGTGGCTTAGCTTTATTTAGCTTGGATCGTGTTCTCGCTTTTCTCTCCCTGTAGCACCGTGGCTGCCAGCATCAATGCCTTAGCAACAGTGACCTTTGAGGATTTTGTCAAGAGCTGTTTTCCCCATCTCTCCGACAAGCTGAGCAACTGGATCAGTAAAGGCTTATGTAGGTATAGCCAGTGAATCTTCATCCCATATCATGAAATGTATGTGTGTGGTACATGTTAAAATCCTGCATGTGCTATTCAGGACACAGGCACAAAAGTATGTGAGATACATAAGGAAAGTCACGTACAGATTCTTACACTTGTAAAGATGCCAGGAAGGGGACCAACTAGTTCACCTTTCCCCACCCTTATTTTTGACACTCTGTGCTGGCCCTACATTCTAGATTCATCACGTCAATATCTTTTGATTATGCTATGAACTGATTATGCTATGTATTGATCATATTAATTCCTCCATATGGTGTATTATTCTGCTCACTATGGCCAGTCACTGTGTAATAAACCCAAGTACTTTATTGCCAAACTCCCAGCAATATCACCTCAAAGAATAATTTCTCCTTGCTTAATTGTATGATTGTACATTATATTTATAATTACTGTAATACTTAGTATCTTATAGTTTTATATAATTTACTTCTAAGTATAAACAAATCATTTGCTTGTTTACTTATTATAGGAGATATAGGTAATTTGGAAAAATATATAAACTTTTAAAATAAAATTGTATCTATCTAATCCTGTCACCTAATATTTTTAGTTTAAAATTAAAAAAATGTTTCTATTGTTACTTTTTTTTACAAGAAAATTTGCTCTCTATGTTTAGCTTTTCCTTCAGTATAACTTTAAAATAAAATGTATTGCATGTTACCTAACTGCACTCTCCCTCCTGGGACTGCACTACGTCTGAAAATGCATTTGGGAAGAATGGACACCTTTGTAAGATTTACATATAAAAATAGCAGTGAATTTTTCCCATTTAATAATATAATAACTTTGATCCTAGATATTAATAATATTCATGCCTTCCTCTTCCTCCTGCTTGCCCTCCTCCTTGACTTCTTCTTATTCCCCTCCCCTTACCCCTCTTTTTTCTTCTTCCTCCTCTTCTTCTTCTATTGGTGTTGTGAATGAGATGCTTTCTCCATTTCTCCTAAACTGTGTATAATCAATATGGAAAAGCTGTAGCTTTTTGTTTTTGTCTTATGAAGCATATATCTTTCCATTTACCCAACTATTGTTGATTCCCAAATTTTATTTGGCTTTCTAGTAAGTATGGTCATTGCCTACTAATATTGGTAGTTTTCTCATCTCCTTATTCTCAAATTATGTTGTTTGTTCTTCATTTTTTTCAGTTTTTCTCTTATTCCCATAGCTTTGTTTTTAACTCTTCATACTTGAAGAAATCGTTTTTCCTCAGTTAATTCTGAATTCTCCACCAAGTAAGGTTTTAACTACAATAATTTTAATTCTGCTATTATATTTTGCCCCTTAAATTTTATTACAAAAATTATATCATGCAACAAGGTTTAAAGCCTTTTACTATGAATTCCTACATATATGTCACCCATTAGCATTTTTCTAAACTTACTTATCCTCCTATCCATCTAGATCTCTATCCAGTTAATAATCCATCATACTTAAATACACTCCCCTAATTTTTAGATGCACATTATTAACTAGAATTAAATAACTATTTAAAGTTTTCTTTTGAAAATATTTTTTTTGTTATTCTATTACAGTTGTCTCAATTTTCCCTCTTAGCTCTCCTCCATCCATCCCCTCCCACAGTCAATTCCCACACTGTTGTCCATGGCTGTGGGTCATTCATACATGTTCTTGTCTAGTCCCTTCCCCTTATTTCCATGATTCCCCCCATCACTTTCAGTCTGCTCCATGTTTTCATGCCTGTGATTCTATTTTGGGCATTAGTTTATTTTGTTCATTAGATTCCACTTATAGGTGAGATCATGTGGTATTTGTTTACCTGCAATGAAATGGACAGATGTTACGTATGTGTTTCCTGAGTTTTGACAACTTCACACACCTGTGCAAACCAACCACTAAAGACATAAATCACTATCATAACCTGGAATGCTCCCTTTTGCTCATCCCAGTCAATCCATGCTCCCCTTCCCCCCAGATACTTTCTACAATAGATTGGTTTTACCTCTTCTAACATTTCATGTAAATGGAATCACACAGTACCCACTATTCTTTGTAAGAGTCCTTTCACTCAACAGATTTCTGAGATTTATTCACGTTGTTTTGTGTATCTGTGGTCCATCACTTTCCATTGCTGAGCAGTAGGCATTGTATGGATACAGCACAGCTTTTGGGGTTTTGTTTGTTTGCTTTTTTTAAGAGAGAGAGAATGAGGGGGGGAAGAGAGAGAGGGAGAGAGACATTGATTTGTTGTTCCACTTATTTATGCATTCCTTGGTTGACTCCTGTATGTGTCCTGATGAGGAATCGAACCTGCAACCTGGACATATCGGGATGTCTCTCTAACCAACTGAGCTACCCGGCCAGGGTCTCTCCCAGATTTTTTTAAAACTTCTGCTTCTGTTGTGCACTTGGGATGTTTCAGCTTGAGGTTATGATAAATAAAGCTGCTATGAATACTTTTATACAATCTATTTTTTTGATAAGTACCCAAGAGTGGAAGTGCCTGGTCAACTATCATGGTTTTTGTTTCCTTGTAGTTTTGTCTTATCGCACCTGGATCCATCTTCACCTAATGTCTTGGTGGTGCGCCCTGTCTTGCTGTTTTTCATGTCATTGGTTTTTTCTCGCCCTCTCTGTTGTTTGCTTCATTGAGATTGTATATTTGAATGTTATATTAAGTTTGCCAAACCATTTATAAATATTTTTCTTCTCTGGTCCTTAAGGTGAATGATTTCCAGAAAGTGTAGCCTTTATTTGAGCATTTAGGTGAATGTATTTATTCCCTCGTTTGACAGCATTTGCCATGAATTTCGTATGATTTGTTTCCCTTTAATTTATGCTTGAACAAGGACAGATCAACAGCTGACCACGTGTTTGTCAACTGGTTAATTAAATTGCCTGCCTCTATTTACTTACCTTGCATAATGAGTTAGAGCTAACAGCAGGTGGGTGGACATTACTCCCAGTACAATTCCCAATTTCTAGCAGATATTGATGAATGTGCTAGATTGAGTACAAGTTTCTTTTATGCTCATGGTTTCTGTCTGATCCCCTGAGCTGAGGTAGCACTGGGAACATCCACAGCATTAGCTGCAACCGTGGAGCTTTCCTTCCCACTCGCCTTCACCGCTTTGCCGTGCAGTGTTATTGACAGCACTCATCTGAAGTATGAGTATTTGGTGCGGGAGAGGTCGAGTCCATTCCCTAGTCAGCACAAAAAAGGTAGAACGCCTGGACTGAGGGATGGCTGCCGATAATTTCTTACACTCGAATGTGTAACTGCTGGTGCACGGAAGGATAATCGGTAGTAGAGAGAAAACACGTTCTGTCATTTTCTTCAGGTAGGTGAAGTTGTCATTCATAAAGCAACACAGAATCAGAGAAAACATTATCTTCTGCAATTTCTAATTATCACTTTAAATGTAATAGGAACATATTTAGAATCCTGAAATGTATTTTTTGATCAAACTTGGCTTTTAGTACTGTTTTGAGTTTCCTTCTTTTTCTGTGTCTTATTGAGAAGCTGGAAAATCCACTGTAAAAAGATGTTAACCTGATTTCCTTTTGAGTGACTTACTGATAATAAGCATCATAACTATCATGTATTAACCCTGGCATAAAATAATAACAATAATAATAATAGAAAACAGATAGTATTTGCTATGTATCAGGCACTGATAGATATATTAATTTTTTAATAGGTAGTTCCTTTTTAGAATATGAGATCTTTGGAGCAGAAATCAAGCTCTGACTTTTTATAGTACTGGCCTCTGGCAAAGTGCCTGACACATGGTCAATATTCAATTAAGTTGAATTAATAGTCATTGGGAACCTATTTAGATATTTAGCTGACAGAGAATTTCTAAGAGAATGAACAAAATCGCTTTCTATTTCTGTCATTGTGTTTCCACCCATGTCTAGCTCCAACTCTTTGTCTTTCTCTCCCTCTCTTATTTAGTTTATGAGTTATAATGGGTGTGAAATGTACTTTTAAGGTGATTTTTGACCAAAGATGTACTAAAACAATTGTTTTTAAAAAGATGATAATTTTAAAAAGACATCACCTTTAAAAGATGACTAAGAGGTATATACTGCTTCATCCAGCAAGACCCTGTGGTACTAGAAGCACCGGGTGAGGGGCTTCAGAGCACAGCACCCCGAGAGCGCTGATGGTTGTCTGACACGGATGTGTGAACAAAGAACCCAGTATGCTGTATGCCAGGGGCCATGAGGATAGTATGAGTAAAGCACTTAGGGAAACAACCAGCAAAACTGTCCAGATTTGCAAAGCCTGTAAGATAAAATGTATAAACATTTAACGATTTTCAAGCTGTAAAACTATCTGAATCCCAGAGAAGTTGGTAACTCCTTCAGGTGATTGTTCGTTGGTCAAAGTGGAATTTGTTCCTGCTCAGGGTACGGATCAGCCTCAATGAGCGGCCTTCCCACAGTTTCATGTTGCTTTCACCTGACAACTTTTTATTGAGTCTTGGATAGGAAACTACTTGATACTAGATTCCAGCTCATTCTGCCTGACCTAAGATAGCATGTTCTGGGGCAAAAAAATCTCCTAAATGCTCCCCTTGGGGCTTGTGATGGCTGAGGTCAGTTCTCACTGACATTCCTTCCCATAGGGCTTGCATCAGAGGGAGTCCTGGGCAGAAGCTAAAGGAACCCTTCAAAGCCAGCTTGGGTGATGGTAATGAGGTTTGTTATCCTTTCAGGTATCTTATTTGGTGTGATATGTACCTCCATGGCTGTGGCTGCGTCCTTCATGGGGAGCATCATACAGGTAATGAAAGAGGAAAAAGACATGTTTAATTTCATAGCAACATTTTACCCACTTTGTGTTCTCATGTTCTCATGTCTTTCCTGTTCCTCCAAGCCATTCTTTGATGCCAGATCCAAATTAGACATACAGATAAAATTTCAACCAAAATTACTTTCAGAAGAACAAACTATTAAAAAAAAACTAATAATGGGACTCGGTGACAAGGTACACTGTAATAAAATTAGAAACTTTAAAAATTCAGATCTGAGAAGTTATGACACTGAAGTAAAAGTAGGAATGATAATCATGACAATAAAAACATAAAAATAATTGATTTTATGGAATGCTTATATAATCTAGGTACAGTCTCAAATGTATTACCTCATTTAATCTTTATCACTTCTCTAGGGGGCAGTTTGATTGATCTACTAATTTTATAGCTGAAGAAACTAAAATGTAGAGAGGCAAACTAATGGTCTCAAAGTCACATAATTAAAGAGTGGAGCCAGGGCACAATTCATCAATTATCCACCTATTATCCGGCCTGGACTGCCTCCCACATGTCCCACTGTCAGTTCCATGAAATGCCAGCAATAAATGGAGCCTTAAGGATAATCTGTTTTAGCACCTTCCTTTTGTAAATAAATACAGAGAAGAGTAGAAATATCCTCCTGAAGTGCTCACAGCTAGTTAGTGGCTGAACCAGGTCTCCTGAGGTACAACACCTCTTCCCTCCACAAACTGCCCAACTCACAACCCAACAACAGAGAAGCAAGTCTTCAGAGCTTACTTCGACCCTTTCAGTTCCTCTTTATCTTTGTATTATATGAGGATTCTTTACGTTTTCTTGGCATGCCATAGGTTTTCAATAAATGTTGCTTAAACAAAGAAATGAATATGTGTGAGTGGATAATAATCACTGACTTTCTTAGATTTTTTTTCCTTCTGTTACAAAAGACTTATTTTTCCTGAAGCTAATGACTTTATAAGAGATTTTTAATTTTCCCCCTACTGGGAGAGATAAGAAACTTTTTTAACTAATTGACTTTCCCTTATAATACCTAGTAAAATAGCTTCCAAATTCAGCAACCATAGCAACTATGATTTAATGCTGTCAATCAACAGAGGAAGTGTCAAGAATATTAAATTAAGTATCTACGTTTTGGAACAGTATCAACTTTAATATTATCAGCTTCTATCTTATGAAAGATTTATTTGTGGCATTCAGTTCTCTAAAAATTAACCTGGCAAAACATCCATAACATAGCCTTCCATCTTCTGCTCTGGACAGAAGAACTGACAATACAGGTGGAGGGGATCTGAAAGCCCTTTGGTCATATCCCTTTATTGTTTGTAGAAGTCTCTCTGAAGTAGAATGAACCTGAGTTAACAACAGAAGGTTCACCAAATCATACTTTTGTTGGCAGGGCCAACATTAAAATTTAAATATTCTATTAGTGATGGACTCTTTCCAGAAATTTTCCCCTTAAGTGAAAAAAAGATCACCTTCTGGTGATCTATGCTTTTAATTTTGTTTTTTTTTTTAAACATTCCTTTTTGAAAAGAAAATGTGGGTTTTATAGCCAGAAAAAAATGGCTTAAAACTCTAAAATATCACCTCTGCCTCTGTCTAGAAGGAATATGCCTTTATTTTAACTATGGTTTCTCTCAGTCCAATGTTCTTATTACAAAGTTGCATTTGTGTTACCTACTACAAGGGCAATTTGAAGGACTAAATGAGGTCCTTTATTTAGAGCATGGAAGTAGCTCATCCTTATGGTCTGACATATAGGGGGCTTCTGAAAACCACGAGATACTATATATACAAGATCTTTGGAACATCCTCATCTCAGCCCCTTGATCTAAGAGCCCTATAGTTGCATTAATGGAATGAGACAGGGCTGATTGCAGAGTAGCTGTGTGTGTGTGCATGCACACGTGCGTTTGCCTGCATGACTGTGTCTGTGTATGTTCAAGAAGGCCATGGAATAAGGCTATAGGTTGACAGCAAATTAGCTAGTGAAAAATCTTTGCCACTCCACTTGGCTCAATAGTTTAGAGCTTAAAAGGTATGGAATTATGTTTGTCAAATTCTGTTTCCACAAGAAGCCATGAAGGAGGAGAATGGGACATGAGCATCCTGTGGCCTCCCGCCATACCTCAGTGCTTCAACTTCCTTGAGGTGTTCTGCATAAGATGTCAGAGGAGGAGTGACAGGCAACTCCTATCAAAATAAGATGATTGCCCCAACAGCTGATCAACTATATAAAATATGAAATATGTTATAGGTGTACTTATTTGGTACATCGTATAAAAACATTTTGATAAGATAGAAAATATAAACAGATCAATGAGTTCCAGCTTGAGGAAAGACTACTTCTACCAAATCCACATTACCTGAGTGTGTATACACATGCACACACATCTGTTTGTACATATTTTTATTATTTAACACAATATTTATCATGGAGCCCAGAAGGGGGCAATGACTTCCAGAAAGCCCATGATTAATTAGTAAAGTAGGACTGAATTTTGTCCCAAGTCTAAAAAAAAGGTGGGCCCAGATGGGTCATGAAGCCGTGATTCTGATCTGCCTTTCTCCGCAGGCCGCCATCAGCATCCACGGCATGTGTGGGGGGCCGATGCTGGGCTTGTTCACACTGGGGATCGTGTTTCCTTTTGTGAACTGGAAGGTAAGGCACTCCCCTCTCCGCTCTCAACTCTCACTCCTCCATGGAAAGGCCTCCATTTGTCCTTGCCAAAACAAAATGATAAAAACAAAAAAAACTAGTGGCTTCTTTCCATAGAGCTGAACAAAACCTGAGCCCTCCTATCTCTGACTGCAGTGAAGCTGTTTTAGAAGCAGAAATCGAAGCCAGTAAGAGGTGGTTGTGAAATACCAAGTGTCCCACCATCAAAGCTGATTCTTCAGGGTTTAAATTGTCTTCTCTAAAGTGAGGGCCCACAGAAGGAAATTTCAAATAGATATTGAATGCAGAAATACATTAGTTTAATCACAATTTTTAAAACTTAAAAGATAGGTACATCTCTTTTTTCTATTTTTTTTAACTTCTGTTATAATGAACTAATTTAAGGAGGGGAAAGGAGACAAGCCGTGTATCCTCTGAGAGCTGGATCTTCTTGGCTTGGCTAGCTGGCAGGCTAATAGTATGTCCTTAAGTAAATGTTGGTTGGATGACTGTGTAGTAAGTATAAATCAAAATAAACATTTATTTGGAAAAATAATATTTTTAAATCTTTTAAATATTATAATTTTTCAATCTAACAAGTTGAAATTTTTAAATATCTCCATGGATACATTTACATACATAAAGTTCTAGAAAATTAGACTCCAGAAAGCCTGACTCTGCATATTTTTAGTATACTATATGGTTGTCGATAAAGCCTGATCGGGTGGTATACCTAATTGGGTCTCTGTGACTGCCCGACCTTCATTGACCTCTCTTCTGGATAAATCTTATGGGAGGGGTGTAGATAGGTAGGGAACATCTAGGAATCTGCAGTCCTTCCCCTGCTGTCTTATTAGAAGACACTTCGTTTTCATCAACTTTTCTGATATTGAAGTCAACAAGGATAGTTATATCCTTGGAGAGACAGTAGGAAGAAAGGTGATTCCTTAGCCACAGAAGAACTGATAACTAGCTACATGATATCTGAATGCATTCTGGGCATTAACTTGTTATCTATGTCAGTGAATTGTGGTCCTTCTATTTAGTCAGGAAAACCACCTTGTTCTAGATAACATATAATAAATATTACAAATTTGTATCACCTCTCCCCTTGTCATTGGCCATGGAAGATCTTTCTAATCAAGCCTGGCTGTCTCATTACCGAATGTGGAGGCAGCATCAGAATTCTCAGCATGGCTTTCAAGGCAGCTGCTCTAAATCAGTGAGGGTGGAGCCTTGTATTGAAATCCATTCACCCTTTACTGGTAGGCCAGGGGGTCAGCAAACTGCGCCTTTTAAACCAAATCCAGCCATCTTCCTGGTTCCGTTATGGCTGGCAAGCTAAAAATGATTTGACATTTCTAAATTGTTGGGCAAAATCCAAAGAAGAATGTCTCGTGACACGAATATTAAAAATTCACATTTCGTTGTCCATACACTTTATTGGAATGCAGCCACTCTCCTTTGTTTACCTAGTGTCCGGGGTGTTTCTGTGCTGCAATGGCAGGACTGAGTGGCTGTGCCAACCCTTGAATGGCCTACAAGGCCTAAAGTGCGTATTAGCTGGCTGTTTATAATAGATGCTTGCAGACTTCTAGTCTAGACCAAGTTATGACCATTCAAATCACACACATTGTTTTAGTTTCCCTAAATCATAACAAACAGAACATTCCAGTGCTGTTATTGGAGATCTTCTAGTCTGCATCAATAGAGAAATGAACATGTTGTTTTCTTTTGCAGAGAAGGCTCAGCTCTTCAGGAGAATTCAGGAGCATCCATACTTTATTTTCCAGTGGGGCTGGTCTCTGCTTAGACTGTTCTGTTTCCTTTGCAGAAGAAGGGACTTTTCACTCTTTATTGAGAAATGAAAGGGCTAGTAAATATATATATGCTCGAATTTAGACTCAACACTCCAAACTTGGGAGTCAGAGACTCTGCTACTATCACTTGGAAAAGCATGTGGAAATAGAGTTTCTGTGTGATTAGCTTATAATAATAGATGTCCATGAAAAATGACCATGCTGTCTCCATTATCTGAGGTTTTCCCAAACTTCTGAGATTCCGCTCGCTGTTGGGAACTGAGGTTTCAACAGATTTTTAAGTGGTAAGAGGGAGAAAGAGACTAAACCAAGGGAGGGAAAAGATTCCTGCTAGGAATCTAAATATAATGATCACTAGGAAATGATGTAGTGCTTTTATTTAAGGAATGAATTATTTTTAAACCAAAAAAAAAAAAAACAAACCATTGTGGGAGTTGGAAGAAAGGCTGTTTCCAGAATGAGTGACTAAGATTTAGGTGGAAAACCAGAGCCTCTGAGGCACAGTACTCTTCAGCTCATCAAGCTTTCAACAGCTTTGTCAAACCTCTCATTAACTTTTCTTTTCCTTCACAAGGGTGCACTAGGAGGCCTTCTGACAGGGATCATCTTGGCATTTTGGGTGGCCATTGGGGCCTTCATTTATCCTGCACCAGCCTCCAAGACATGGCCCTTGCCTTTATCGACAAACCAGTGTGTCCCATCAAACGTGACAGAGTTTGCACCTCCGGTGCTATCCAGCAGGTATGGGGCCTCTAAAGATGGTAGTAAGTCCCAGGGAGTGGGTCACCAGGTTAGAGGAAGGTGCACCCTTCAGCGATCAGTCTGAGCAGACAGACGTCGCTTTCCTGTGGGGAGTCCTCTGGGCAGCACTGAGCACCATGGAGTGTACTGCAGGGCTCCAGCTTTCTGTCCGTATCCACTCTGCAATCCAGTGTGGAAAAGTAAATGTGGCAGAAGGAAAGTTGGAGGTATGCATGCAAACAGATAAAATAGTGAGAAGATTGGAAATACATCTGAAGATCATAGTGTTTTTTGAAAGAATACAGGCTCTGAGTAGAATAGGTTTGTGAGCAACACGGAAAGTGGTTGGGATTTACTGAGGAAGGAGTGGTGTTGTGAATTTATAATTTCTATCGAACTGTACATCTCTTAACAAAGGGTCTTTCTTTCAATTTCGGGCTGGGATAAATACTTGAAGATACCAAAATACAGGAGATAAAGGGGTGCAGGGAGAAGACCTTGGGCTTTGAAATCAGAAATACCTGGGCCTGGATTTTGATTTTACGGTTTACGCATGCTTTATCTTTGTACAAGTAACTTGCCACTTCTTGAAATTTTACAGTCCTCAGGGAAAGTAATAAGTACTTTACCAAGATTTTGAGAGGATTAAATAATACTAATTATATATATAATTTTAAATTATATTAAATTTATATCTATATAAAATCATATCTAGCCCTGACTGGTGTGGTTCAGTGAATTGAGTGCTAGCCTGTGCCAGTTCGATTCCCAGTCAGGGCACATGTCTGGGTGGTAGGCCAGGTCCCCAGTGAGGGTGGGGCACAAGAGGCAACCACACATTGATGTTTCCCTCTTTCCTTTCTCCCTTCCTTCTCCTCTCTCTAAAAATAAATAAATAAAATCTTAAAAACATTATATCTGTGTAGCTATAAGTATTAAATTTTATTATCTATCTACCTATCTGGAGATAATGAGGGAGTAGGAGAGAGAGAGAGAGAGCCGGGAGCACTGTGCCTGACTTTAATAAATTTGCATTTCCACACCTAATTGTGCTCCGGAGTAGGTGGTCCTTTCCTTATAATGTATGAGCGCTGCATTATCTTGCTTTCATTTGCCTGAGTTTCATTAGTTTAGAGTTATTGTTCTCCACAAATCTTATGGACAAACCATATCAACTGATTTATAGTTTCCTAGTCTATCGTGTTGTTTTTTCTTCTTGCCTGTGCTTATAGGATCTTCTTTTCTTTGCTTGATTAACTAGTAACCATTCTTTAAAAATGAACTAAGGTATCATTTCATACATCAGCCTGGGTTTGATGCCCTTTCTAATGCTCCTAGAATCCTCTTATGCTCCTATTCCACCAGGACATTGCCACTCCATTTTATGATTGTTATCTCCTATATTTAGACTTCGTGGTTGACTCTCCTTTTTCTTTTTTTAAAGGTTTTATTTATTTGTTTTTAGAGAGAGAAGAAGGGAGGGGGAAAGGGAGAAAACCATCAATGCGTAAGAGAAATATGGATTGGTTGTTTCTCACATGGCCCCAACCAGGGACTGAACCTGCAACCCAGGCATGTGCCCTGACCAGGAAAGGAACCAGTGACCTTTCTGTTTGCAGGACGACATCCAACCCACTAAGCCACACCACTCAAGGTGGCTTTATAACTCTTCAATGGTGTCACAATTTCTGGGACTAAATCTGGGCTTCATAAATATCTGAAGAATAAATAATAGAAAAGAAATTGGATGTACGGTCCTCATTGCAATTATATCTTGATAGCAATATTTGTAATTTGGGGATGGATGGGATAGAGTGGAATACCAAATACTACACGTCTACCTTTGAGTCTTCAAAGAATAATCAAATGGCAAGAAGTTAAGCGTTGGGGTTTGGAGAGATGCCAGGACCTAAAATGAGCCCTCAATAGTCCTCTAAGTCCCTGTGAATCGTAACTTGAGGACTCACATGTGCTGTTGTCCTCCACAGACCTGCAGTTGCTGACACCTGGTACTCACTCTCCTACCTGTACTACAGTGCAGTGGGCTGCCTGGGCTGCATGGCTGCTGGAGTAATCATCAGCTTCATCACAGGTTGGTGCATGGATCTCCTCTTTGGGGCCAAGAAGACCTGGGCTAGTTTCATGCATTGTGGACGAGTGACTGTTTTACTGGTGTGGTTTTGGATCCACCACAAGAAGCTTCCCTTCTCAGAGATCTGTCTACTCTCCAAAGTGATTCGCAAACATATCTCTCTTTATATATATTATTGATTATATATATCTAATATTGAAGATTAATGCATGATTAATATATAACATATAATTAATCATATATAAAACATATATTTTTAAATATCCTCCATACATTATAAAAAAAGATGTTTTGACACATGGCCTCCAGAAGCCTGAGTATGAGAAATCCTTTGTAATATAACAATCAATAAGGAAGGTTAAACATTAGGAGTGATTCTTTTCCCATTTATTTCAGTAAGAGACTGGAGTTTTTCCTTTGACCACCCTATTCTCTCATGGGTTAGCCTTTACTCATTGGCTATATAAGCAGAGGAGAGTCTCACGGTCACTTTTGGATATGTTGTCCTTTGGAGGTCACTGCTGCAGGGGCATGAGCTTTGCACAGTAAGCAGCTTCACTGTCAGACATTTTTGCTACCAGTGTTCACTGTTCATCTTTGAATCACTGTCCCTCTGATGGTTTCATGCCTTTTTTATGCCAAAGCCCATGAGGGACTGGTGAGGGAGAATGAGGTGACATAGGCCCATTGTGATTTTGCTACTATGCCTCTTTGGGATATATATGAGTATTTTAGCTGAATAAATTAGTATTAAGATGTATTTTTCCTCACTATCATTATATAACTGTAGGCCATGGGAAGTCAAGATTCATACTCAACACATAATGTAAATGGCAATAATTCCTGTGACTGTGCACTGGGTATACTATGTGTAAGCTCCAGTGACTTATTAACCCAGGCATGATATCACCAGCTATTCTCTTAAATTTAAGCCACCGTTGGGTATGATATAGTATGGAACGTAAATTTTGTAACCCCAGGCATTCATGTGCTAAAATGCCCCTATATCTTTCTTCGTGAAATTGGATTCAGATGAAATGTTGTTTATTTATTGTGTTTAAATTCTGCCTTAGTCCCCCACCAACTGTGGAGGCTTCCTTGATGCTGGTAGGATACACCTAGACTTATCAGTCAAGTGGTCAGATAGCTTTAGCACCGAAGCTTTAGCTGCCTGGCTCCAAAGCAGAAAGTGTATGCACACCAAACCCTGTGGC
>PVKM010014293.1:0-29199 GCA_004027735.1 Carollia perspicillata
ATCAAATTCAAGGAGTTCATCATCACCAAGCCCTTACTATATGAAATGTTAAAGGGACTTACCTAAGAAAAAGAAGATAAAAATATGAACAGTAAAAGGACAGCAAATTCACAATTATTAACATCCACACCTAAAACAAAAGCAGACTAAGTGGTCACCTAAAACAGGAGCAGAGCCACAGAAATGGAAGGTTAGCAACGGGAGTGGGAGGAGAGGGTGGGGAGAAGGTACAGGGAATAAGTAGCATAGACGGTGGGGAGAAAATAGACAGGGAGAGGGCAAGAGTAGTGTGGGAAATGTAGAAGCTAAAGAACTTATGATACATGGACAAGAACTAAAGAGGGGGAGTGTGGGTGGGAGGGGGTGTGCAGGGTGGAGGGGAATGAGGGGGGCAATGGGAGAACTGTAATGGCATAATCAATAAAAAAGTTATAAAAAATATATTTTATTGATTATGCTATTACAGTTGTCCCAATTTTCCTCTTCTGCCCCCTCCACCCAGTACCCCTCATCCCCTCCAGCATAAACCCATTTATTAGTTTTAATTGTTGTACAGTGTTCCATCACATAACCATATAACACAATTCACCTCTTTCCTTATCAATGGACATGTTGTTGGTCAGTGTTACACATTTTCAGCTTCACTAAATATTGCTCAATTGCTCTCCCAAGTGGCCATGTCAAGTTACATTCCTGCCTGCAATAAACAATCCCTGCTTTTCCATACCTTTGTTATACTTAGCATTGTCAGATCTTCAGTATTTAAATGTAAAGATATATTAAAAACATCTAAAAACAAGGCACAATTAAAAGCAAAATAAAGATGGCAATTTTTATGATATCTCATTGGTATTAGGGTTTGCATTTCCCTGATCTTTTTGTGTTATTGGCCATCAGCATTCTTTTTCTGAGACTTCCTAGTTCATATCTTTTGACCATTTTTTCTTTGAATTTTTCTTACCAGATTGTTATTACTTATAAATTTGAGATAGTAATCCTTTGTTAGACATGTTGCAAATATTATCTCCTGGTTTGTCTTCTAATTTATTAAATGTCTTTTATTTAATAAAGAGTTTAACATTAAGATAGTTGAACTTGTTTACCTTCATTAGGTTGACCCGACACCAAGGTCATAATTTGTCCCTCTCTCCTTTCTTCTAATAGCTGAATGTCTTTAATTCACCTGGCATTTATTTTTGTGTAAGATATAGGGATTGATTAGCTTTTGTTCTTTTCCGTATGGAAACCCAACTGTCCTCAAACTGTTTATTGAATTCTCTGTGATTTATAATGTAACATGACCTCTATTATAATGTACCGAGATTCCATAGGTGCTTGATTGGTTTCTAAGCGCTACTGTTCCACCAAGGTATGTCTAGCTCCATCCTAATACTACATTCTAAATCATGATAGCTTTATTCTAAGTCTTGAAATTTGTTGGAACAAGTCTGTTCTTTTTCTTTTGCAGTTCTTTCTTGGCAATTCTTGAATCTTTATATTTTTTCATAAATATATCAGTTGTTTTTATATGTAGTCAAAGAAAAATTCCATTGGAATTTTGATTGGAATTACATTAAATTTATAGATTCATTTTTGGGAGAATTGACATCTTATGATACTGAGTCTTTCCCTTTATGAATATAGCATATTTATAGTAATTAAAAGCTTTATTTCTAGGAACTTTTAGTTTCTGTCATTATCAGATGGGGTCTTTTTTCTATTACATATTAAAATTAGTTACTACTGGTATTTAGAAACACTATTGATGTTTGTATGTTGATCTTATACTGAACAGCCTTTATTTAATTCTCATGAGTACTAATAGTTATAGATGCTCCTGGGGTTTCTACAAGATCTGAAAATGACAAGTTTGTCTTCCTTTCCAGCCTCTATATTAGATTTCTTATATGTTATATAGCATTAGCTGGTAAAATGTTGAGAATTTGGAGTTAGAATGGGTATTATGTCTAGTTCTTGACTTTAATAAAAATGCTACTCAAGTTATCCCATTAAGTATGATGATTGCTGTGCATTTTAAATACACTTTAGCCCTGGCTGGTGTGGCTCAGTGGATTGAGTGCTGGTCTGCAAACCAAAGGCTTGCTGGTTTGATTCCCAGTCTAGGGCACATGCTTGGGTTGTGGGCCAGGTCGCCACTGTGGGGCGAGGAAAAGGCAACCACACACTGATGTTTCTCTCCCTCTTTCTCCTTCTCCTCCCCCGTCTCTAAAAACAAACAAACAAACACATAAATAAAATTGTAGGACATTTTAAACATACACAAAAGTAGAGCGAATAGTATAATGAATCCCCATTTACCTTTCTCCAGTTTTGGTAAGTGGTAATTTTTTTCATCTACTTTGAATACTTTTGAAGAGGATACTCAGGATTCCTTATATCATATAGCATGCATTTTTAAATAGATTTTTTAGAGGAATTTTACGTTCACAGCAAAATCGAATGGAATATTGCATGCATTTAAAAATTTTTTTGAAAAATATTTTACTTACTTTTAGAGAGGGGAAGAAAAGGTGAAAGAGAGGGAGAGAAACATCAATTTGCGGTTGTCTCTCACACGGCCCCACTGGGGACCTGGCCCACAACCCAGGCATGTGCCCTGACTGGGAATCGAACCAGCAACCCTTTGGTTCACAGCCTGAGCTCAATCCACTGAGCTACACCAGCCAGGGCTAGCATGCATTTTTTAAAAAAACTCTGCAAGATTTGTTTTCACACTTCTCAGAATTTACTGTTATTCTTAATAAACACTGACTTTGGTAACTGACTAGGATTTTTGGTTTGTTTACTAAGAAGTTAAGAGCCATATGTACAGAGGGTATTGAGTAATTTTTCCCTCAGTTTTATATGCCGTTTTTAAAAAAACTTTAATGAAATTGATTCTAGGGAGAGAGGAAGAGAGGGAGAAAGAGGGGGAAACATTGATCGGTCGACTCTTGCATGTGCCCCAACTAGGGCGGAGCCTGCAATCCAGTCATGTGCCCGACTGGGAAGTGACCTTTCAGTTTGCAGGATAACTCCCACCCAACTGAGCCACATCAGCCAGGCCTATGTGCTCACTCTTGTTTTACTTTCTTCTTTCCTCCTCCCCTGCTCACTTTAACCATGTTATTCCATATTTTAGTTATCCATTTAGGCCAGACAGAGAAACAAGGCAGAGCATAAATAATTGTTTATTCAGTACCTTTTAATGGGGTAACTGGCAAAAACTAGGTCCAGCTTTTCTCATTGTGATGTTTAAGGTAATAAAAGATTTACTGCCACTGGGTGACTTTATCCCAGACCAGTGGACACACCAGCAGACTACCTACCAGTGGCTACCACTTACCGCTAGAAAGTAGGGCTTCAAGTCCACATAAGACTTGGCTTCTACTTCCTTTATCCAACAAATATTTCTTAATATATGTTAAGCACCGGATGAGGCTCCAGATATACCAAACCAAGTAAAGCCCCTGTAGTAGCCCTGAGGGAGCTTACAGTCTAGCAGGAAAGACAGAAACGGAACTAGCAATTACAGCCTAGGGAAGGAGGAATAAGATGTGAGGCGAGGTACACCTAGCCCAGAATGTCCAATAAAAACTGTCCCCTAGCTTTTAACACAGTGGTAGAAGATAAAGGACATAATTTTAAGAAAACTGTCTACTTTGAGAAACCTCGATAAAAACTTCTAAATGTAAATTTTAGGTATTACAGCTATCTTGAGGATACACAGCCTTGATAATTCTTCATCTAAAAAAATGCTTTTCCTAAGTGTATTCCCTTATTTTGGACATTACACAGCTTGTTTGGAATCAGTATAAATGATACAAAGTATGGGACACAAAAAATAATTTTCCTCCCACCTTTCTAAGTTCTTCTGGCTAAGCCAATAAATTAACATGAGACAGATGAACAGAAAATATCCAAAATGTATTACATATGTACATGCAGGGGCTCCATAAGAATATGAGGCCAGAGGTTGCACTGGGCTGTTGAGGCTTCATGCCATCTGGACTAAGAGGCGGGTGCAGGGGTCTGGGACTTCAAAGGGAAAGTAGGCAATTCTCTGGTAGATGAGAAAGAGCAAACATATGGTAAACAAATGTGCCAGAAACAATGGGACACAGAGGGGAGTCCAACAAACAAGCTTTGCTAGATTTCTCCCTGTCTGCCACACTTAATTCATATACGTGAGGGTGAATGTTCTAAGGTTTCCTTCCTGAAGCAGGTTTTTAATCTTAGTTCCTTTAGGCAGATAAGGGGGAGGGTCAAAGGTTCTTTCTTAGTCTTTTGTTTCTTAATAACCAGCTTAAAATCATTTGGCCTCCAAGTCATATTTTGGGGTGGCGAACTCTGGTCCCCCTCAAAGGGAGAATGTAACTCTTACAGAAGTCTCTTTAGGTTTTCCATTTTGATATATTTTGTAAAATCAAGTCGGCCAACAATTCAAATTTCCTAATGGGAAGTTGGATGAGGAACCAGACTCCAAACTGGCTCCCAATGGTCCCTGAGGCTTCTTGGTATCCATGCCCTTGGCTACCCCATGCTTACCCCCGTTATACCTGAGTCAGTCTGTGTGATCAATAACATATGGCAGTGTGATGGTGTAGCACTCCAGGTTAAAAATTCTACCCTTGTGCTCTTCTCTCCCTTAAATAACTTGTTCTGGAGGAAGCTGGCTGCTCTAAGCAATTCTATGAAGTGGCCGAAGTCGTGAGGAACTGAAGCCTCAGGCTAACAGCCACCCGGATAAGTTTAGAAATGAATCCTCCAGACCCAGCTAATAGCCTAACTGCCACTTCATTAGAGACCCTGGTCCTGAACCGTCCAACTAAGTAGCTCCTGGATCCTCAGAAACTTTGAGCTTTTTAAGCTGATTGATTTTGGGGCAGTTTGTTATACAACGATGGATAACTAAACCGACAGGTTTTGAGGACTTCTGCTATGAAACGAGGCCAGGAGAGTCAATGCATTCTAGGAATTTGAAGACAAAACAACTCGTGCAGGTGGAGGCTCTGTTTACTCGAGCTGCTTCTCACAGTGCTTATCTTCCCTGATTAGAAGGCTTTACATGGACACAGCACGCACATGATCTGTCACCTAATTCTTGGCTGAAGTATTGCTTTCTTTTTTTTTCTTTTTGCTAAAGTTGCATGACAAAAACTCTTCCCATGGATTTATTTATTTATTTATTTATTTATAGAGAGAGGGGATGGGAAGGAGAAAGAGAGGGAGAGAAACATCAATGTGTGGTTGCCTCTCGTGAGTCCCCTGCTGGGAACTGGCCTGCAACCCAGGCATGTGCCCTGACTGGGAATCGAACCTCGATCATTTGGTTCACAGGCCCGCGCTCAATCCACTGAGCTACACCAGCCAGGCCCATGGATTTTTTAAAAGTTATTTTATTAGCTACACAAAGTGCTAAATTTGAATGTCCAACTTTAAAACTATATCAAATTTACTTTGTAGAAGAAAATATGATCAGCTCTACAGAAAAACTGACTTTTAAAGGAAAGTAAAAAGTTGATTACAATATCCCAAACACATTAACTCTTTGGAAGTTAGTTAGGGAGTACGTGGGGAGGAGTGGTCGAGTGTGTGTGACGGAGCAGTTCAATAAGCACAGGTTAACTATCTCAGAGCAAGACTTCAACCCAAACCAGAACAGCTTAACTACACAAAGGTTTTATGAACAGTGAAGTAACAGAGAGCATACATCCGTTTTTCAAGAAGTGTTAATGGTGAAGGTTTTTAGTGCCATTGGTGCTTCCTTGTCTGCGTGAGGAACCCACCAGGAGAAAAGACTCAGGTTAGCAGGAATGGGTCCCTCCTGAAGAAATGTTGTCTAAGCAGGCATGCCTGCTTCAAATTCTGTATGGAACAAGATGATGAGACAAATAAATATGTAAAAATTTAGGATAAAGAAACTCTCTAGGATGTAATTTCATAGAGCCGAAGTGTAAATCTCTAAGTGAAGTTTGGCTATCCAGATACACTCTGGTCAATTCCAGGGCTCGAAATGAAAAGACGAAGTGAACAGCAGCTGTGGACAGCAGGAGCACAACCAGTGCCTTACTCCCCCATCCCCATGTCTCTACCCCTGTGTCCCTTTTGCTTTTATTTATTCTGTGTTCTTGTGTATTTCACAGGCTTTATCTCAGTGTCCTTGTACAACAGAGTAGCAATCATATACGATTTGAGCTGACCATGATTAATCTTTAGTAAGAAATATATAACTACTTAGTCTACTGAGTGAGCAGTAACTATAAACACACACCATGGGATATAGTGAACCCTTGCTTCTATGTGCAAGGGGTTATTGGCTCCATTAAATTCATAATCCAGCCCACCAGTGGGAGATTTCTTTCAAAGAGCCAGTCTAAGGCACTTCCCTGGCTAAAAGACAAATAAACAAATAATAAACAAACAAACCCAACAAAAGCAAATAAACAAAAAAGCCCCAAACCTTCACTAGTTACCTGTTACTTGCAAGGTACAGTTCAAAGCATTAACAGGACAAAACTCCAAGACAGTACATAAAGCCTTAAAAATGCTTTCCAATCATAATGGCATTTCTAGGAAAAATCAACCTCAGATCTTAATGATTTGCCAAAGCTGGTACTTCAAGAGAAACCAGTTCTGGCCGCCTCCTTCTTCTGCTGCTCCCAGTGCTGCTTGTTTGGTGTGGACCTGGTACCTCTTATTGTGAGGCAGCTGCTGAAGAGATTCGGGCGCTTGCCACAGTCAATGAAAAACCCAAGGAAGGAGTCCGGACTGAGAACAACAATCGCATTAATTTGAAGGTGGGGGAGCAGGATGGATCTGGGATGCAGGGTAAGGTTAAGAGGCATACACCACTTAGTAAACTAATGAAAGCCTATTGTGAACAACAAGAGTTTGTCAATGAGGCAGATCAGATTCCGAAATGACAGGCAGCCAATCAATGAAACAGATATACCTGAACAGTTGGAAGTGCAGGATGAAGATACAATTGTGTTCCAGCAGCACACAGGAGGGATCTGCAGAAAGGGGAACCCGCTACTTTACTCCAGAACTCTGTTCATCCAGACCAAGAAGACATTCTCAATTATAAAACCGCAGTTTGGTTCCACCACATCCTGACCACTGCAGTATAGTTTTCTCTTCTTTCATTTTCACCTTCCCCATTCCTTTATTGTATACCAAGTAACTGATGTACGTGTACAAGTATCTGCATTTTTAAAAACTAAATGGCCAATGGTATTACACATTTTTTTTAATCCTCACCTGAGGATATTTCTTTTCCCTCCAAAGAGGTGAAAAGAGGGAGGGAAGGAAAGGGAATGAAAGATTGATGTGAAAGAAACATCAGCCGGTTGCCTCCCACATGCGCCTTGAGCAGGTCTCGAACCTGCAATCCAGGTATATGCCCTGACCAGAATCGAACCTGCAACATTCTGATGTACAGAATGATGCTCCAACCAAATAAGCCAACCAGCCAGTGCCCAATGGTATGTTTTAGTAGACATCAAGTGGAGATGGGATGGAGAAAAACACTGGTTCTGTGAAAATACTGCTTTTTCCATTAGTGGGATGCTCATTCAGCTCTTATCTTTATATTCCAGTAAGTTACCTTGCTCTCCTTGTTTGACAAAAAAAGGACTTAAAAATCCTTGCAATACCTTGTTCAATTGGAAAATTTTAATGTTTTCATCTGTCACTGTAAAACCAAGAACAATTTTCAAACTTTTTTTGTACATAGTTGTTACATGTAGAACGATCTGTCTTTAAGTAGGGATAAATTACTTTAGAAGAAGTGAATCCTAGCCCTGGCCAGTGTGGCTCAGCTGGTTGGAGCATTGCCCCATAAACTGAACAGTCATGGGTTTGGGTGAGGACAAAAAAAATGAGTCCTAGATAGTTTTCCTTTCAGTCAAATGTCTTGTTTAAATAAACTTATTTAAAATTTAGAGAGAGAGGGGGAAGGAAAAAAAATAAAATTGAGAGAGAGAGAGAGATTAAGAGACAGAGAGAGACTGAGAGAAAGGAGTCCTGTTCCCCAGGCTAACTAACTAGAAGCAAGTCTCACCTCTGGCTCTGGAGCCAAGAGTTTCTGGCTTAGATCCTTGGGTAGCTGAAGGTGAGAAAGAATGCACCCCTCTTCTATGGCTCCATAGGCTAACATTATGTCATCCTCTAATTCACTCTATTGCAATTGCCAGCTTCCTTGCCTGTATTTCCTTTCTTCATCAAAAATTTTATGATGTTAGGGACTGAGTATTGCCAGGGCCTGGCACAGTGCCTGTTAAAATCATCATCTTAATTCTCAACTTTATAACTATCATTCTGACTTTGAGTAAAAAATTATCTGGACTTTTCCCCTGATAGGCAAAAAAAGTGAGAATGGATTGCTAAGACCTCCTCTAACATTCTAATTCTATATACATGTATATGAGCCATGTTTAAAATTATAAGACTGATTTTTAAATAAACACACCCCAATTAAGTAAGTGCAACTGAACATTAGATGTAGATACTTTGGCAAGTCACGCATTCAATTATGGAAACTAATTTGGAATTCTGCAAAATTCTTTTTGTTTCTAATTCAAAGCAAAATCAAAAAGCTTTTTAAAAATCTACAAAGGCAATATATATTTACTACTAAAAATAAATCAGAAATCATAACAGGAGAAGAGAATTGACCTACAATCATAGAGACAGAAGCACTACTGCAGGCTAGGTATAAATCTTTTTTGAGTCCTCCTGCTATGAACATATCCTGTATGTCTACATTATTTCTTTATAAGACCAGGGCTATTCTACACTTGGTTATTCTTTTATTTAATATATATAGTATGAATATCTCCCCCACATACTTTGTAAGCACAGTAATCTAGAATGGCAATATTAACTTAACCAATGACCCATTGTTGGATATTTGGGTTATTTACCCATCACTATTGTAAAAAAAATGCTACACTAAAGGTTAGTTAAAGTTTTGTGCACACAATTATGTCCTCAGAATAAATTTCCAGAAATGAATGTTTTGGAGCAAGTCTGTACATTTTTAGCACAGTTGTTTTGTATGCAGTTTTTTCCTCTTTAGTAGCAGATTTCCATCCTTTTGATAGCAGACATAGTCCCTGGAAGAAGCCAAAAGTTACTGAGGTCAAGTTAAGTGAGAAATCAAACTAGGCAATATTATTTTTGGTCGGAAGCCTCTCACTATTCAGCAATGTGACTCAAAGTAGCTCTGAAGACAGTTTCAACAGGCATTCCTGCTGTAGGCAATTGGCTCATTATCAAAGAAAGCACATTACTTCCCAAAGACACAACTATGATGGGGACAGATCTCAGCAGAGATGCTGTCTTCAGATCCATTACTTTGCAGTTATATCTCATTCACACAAAGAGAAAGTCTTAACATTTGGGTCAATCAATTCATTTTAAACAGCTGTAATGGTTCACCTAACTTAAATACTTGCAGTATTTTTTCTAGTAAGACATTCTCATTAAACTCTCGTTTTGGCACTTAATTGACAGTTCACATACAATATCTTTTTAATTTTTACACTACCACTAAAAACATAGATGTTTTCCTCTCCATTTTATGAAGGAGGAAATGAAGGCTCAGAGAAGATAAACGATTCGCCCAAGGCAACACAGCTGACAAGAGGCAGAGTCAGGATGCCAGTTTGGTTCTGTTTAGCTTCAATATCTCATTCTTTTTGTTTTCTGACCCGGCCATGTAGCATCTTTGAATAATTCTTAAATGTATCATTATAGGGTTGTTCAATTCTTAACTGCTACGATTAAAATTTCTTAATGGCTCTATCACTACCAGTGAATAATCCTTCTCTTAATTTAACCTGGAAGTGAACTAAATAAAACTGAAGGTATTGCTTATGAATAGGCTTTTTTATATGCTTAAGAAAAAATGGCAGTAACTAGAAAAACCCATTTATTCAATTTAAATAAAGTAAATATTGATACTAGACTTTACATTTAGAGAGACTTGTCTGGCAAATGAGTCATGTTTTAACAATAACCATAATAAAAGAGGAAAAAAATTAGAGCAGTAAGTTAAATAAAAGGCCAATAAAACCTGGAGGAAACAGCTCAGTGTTTTCTTTTAAACCCCAAAGAACACCAAACATATATATGTTGCACAAAGAGTCATTTTAAGAAAAGACTTATTAACAATCCAATAGTAGAGTCAGCACTAAAAATTTCAATGATATCCAACTCAAAAATGCATAGGGAGAGTAAAGTTGTTTTATTAAATCATGCACATCACGTGAGTTAGTGCAAATAGTTTAATCTGTAGTCCAGAAATTCTATTGTACTTTATATCTTTACAAAATAGATTTAAAACAATTATTTACTTTAAAAAATGTAATTCTGAAGTTAAGCATTTCAGAACAATATTTGCAATAACCTATATACAAGAGGTACTGGGTACCACTGGCATATTAGCATTCTGTGGTAGAGTGGCTTCCTGCAACAGAAAATGATGAATGAAATGAACCATATATGACGATATTTTCTACAAGTCATCTGTGACTAATTCCTCCATAACTCTAGTGATCCTCCCAACAGCAAATCCCACATAGCTTAAAATATAACCTTTAAAGTATAAACAATGACTGCCAAAGATCACAAGGCAAATTATATCCTAAACTTCTATTTCAATATTTGGCTAGGCCTGTGGATTGCCACAGAACATTTGAGCCAGTTCACTGACATTCCCTCCCAGTCTTCATTGGCTGAAAAATTTCTATGAGATACTTTAGGATATTCTATGATCTAAATAAACTTTATTGACATAACTGTGGTGCTGCACAAAACCACTTGTGTGTTTTAAATTTATGATATCAAGCAGTGTTTAGGTGCTTCACTGTGCATCGAACACTATTAATCTTGGGAATAGTGCTTCTCATTAACAGAACACCCCAATTAACAACTATAAGAAAACAACCATTTGCATACCCAACCAGGAAATCTGCTGATGGTTAACAGCTTACCTTGAACATGAATTAGCTTTGAAATATCATAATCAAATTAAGTCAGTAAAAGCTTATCTAAAGAGATATTCTTTCTTCAATTAAACATGCTTTGGAGGAAGAGATGATAGAAAAAAAAATCATGCTTCCTAAAATGTTGTATATGAAAAAGTAACGTTTAAAGAAAATATCTCTTTAAATACATGAGGTTTAATAAATTACATTCCAATTGACTCAACAGTTTGGTTTACTGCACTGAAGTTATATAATTACTATGTTTTTGCTCCCAGGAATACTTCAGTTTGCTCAAGAAAATACACACTCTCATGGAAAGTTTTTCAAAGTTGATGTCCTCCACATCATCAAGTCACATTAAGGCTGAACAAGCGTGCATGAATTCCCCAAATTATCACTAGAACAGAGTATTTTCCAAGTGTATTATTTCTCCTTAAAAAAAATTAACGCAAAGAGTTGTCTGTAAGTCTTGTTCCCAATAGCTCAGTGGTTTTATAACAAGTAAAAATGGCGTAAATATGTAAAAAATATATATATGTATATATTTCAAACCGATAGGCACTGAGCACACAGGGCCTCTCTTCCCATGTATGTATTGATTGTTTGGTTTGGGTAGTTACTGAATCAGAAAAATGAGTTATTTGTCATTAGAATTCAGAGTAAAATACCCATAAATTTAATGTTATAAATAATTTGGTGTACCAAGAAGCCTACTTTAGGCCACCATAATATTCAGAATCTCAACATACTAATTTAAAAATTACATGAAAAATTGCAAGCAAATTATTGCTTACAATAAAGTCACAATTTACATTCTCTTTATAGACAGACACATTTTATATAATTTAAAGCAATGACCCTACAGCTGTATTCTTGCACTTCTGCTGTTTTAAGAGGTAAAAAGGAAGAAAATGGTTCTGTTTGTCCCCAGCACGAGTGTGATGCCAGCTTCTAGAGGGAGGACGGTGTACGGACTCAAGAAACGCTCTCATGGAGAAGCTCTGGCCAGACCTGGCACATACAGCACGATGGCTGTTACTGCAACCAGGGCAGCCAACACGGGCATCCAGGGCCAGGCTTTCTGTGTGGAAAGAAACCAAGAGTCAATATCACATTCTCCCCTCTCTTTTCATACCTACTAAACCCTTGGGTTCCAGAGAGTCCTGAATACTTAGAATGTTAGAAAAAAACATATCTTTGCATGAGAATAAATTATTAAAAAAATAAATAAAGTTGAGGGAGTACTGGCTGAAATAAAGTTGAGGCAAGGTGTGAGGAGAGCCATAATAGCAGGAATTCTTTTAGAGGACCACTGTGTAGAAGAAGCCTGATACATTTCAGGCAAGTCCTGGGCAGTTTTCAATTTTGTTACAGCTGAAACCTAATAGTGACTTCTAAGAAACCCTCTGGGTTCAGCCTGCTTTATTTACTCTGGTACCCATAAATTACAACTAACTGATATACATGGATATCTGGAGTATATTTCTGCCTAAAACATTTATTTCTTGATAAAAACCAGACTCACATGGTAGGGTAGTTTTATACAAAAGGCTGGTGGGTAAGGTGATAGAAAGAAAATGGTCTAAGCTTTGATCCTCTAATTTGAAACCACATAAGGCAGTATCAGATGGGATTCAAGATGGGGAGGTGCTATTCAGGGACTCTGCTCAGCTGATACTTTTGGTAAAGACCATGTCCAGTGCAATTATGTCATATGTGATCATCTCATATGGTCTACTAACATGCAAGCATGTTGGAGGCAAGCATGGATGGGCTGTTCTCTGTTAAACTTTCAGAGGGCTTTACAATATCAACTTGCTTTTGGTTGATAAAGCTTTATTCTCACTAGTGTTCTTATTGAGAAAGTTGGCTTTTAAAGAAATTTTCTAATGTTGCAAAATGGAAGGATATGGGATAGGTTTACTCTTATAAGTAAATGCACACTGGGGTTGACACTGTGAGCCAATGGTCCATTATGCTAATCTCATTCTTCTTCATCTTCATAGTCATAGTGTAAATACAGGCAAGGGTTGAAACAAAGAAACTCTACACTATGGAGAAGAAGAGGTAAGGGAGGAGGGGGAAGAAAGCTGGCTGAAAATCTCTAACAGGCAAACTCTTCATTTCTCATTAAAATTTGATTAAGAATATAATTGGGAAGGGGAATTAGTATTGCAGAAATTCAAAGTTTACTCCAGTTTGCTAGAGACAAAGACTCAGTTAAAGGCAAAATAGTAACAACTGGTTAGGTTGGAATTAATTCATGGTTAGCATTACTACAAAGGAAACAAGACAAAATGTTATGTGATTAGTTGACTGTCCAGTTCATTCATATGACACAATACACGGCATACTAAATGAAGGGTTTGCTCCAGGTAGCGAAATACCCGTGTGGTTTTGCCATGCATTATATTACAAATATGGCACAAACAGGTGACGGGGACAAACAGACAAGGACTCAACAGTAGTGCTTGTACCTTTCTCTACCACAATGGACCGAAACACCAAAACAGGAAAGCCAGGAATAGGCCGATGAATACGGCTGGGACGGGTTGTAATATGGAAGGCTAAAGAAGGGAAGGGATATTAAAATCATTTTATGCTATAAGAAAATCAGATAAGATGATTTAAACCCAAAAAGGGTGTGAAGAAGGGTAGAAAGACTGAGGAAATAGAAGTAATAGCACTCGGGTTTTACATTGACTCAAACATTCTAAAGACATCTAATACAATCCAGAATGATGGACTGTGGTGTGTGAGGTGACAAACTACCAGTCTGAAAGGAACGGCTGCGAGTGATGGGTGATGTGGGTGTCCCCAACACACTAATGAAATGCAGTACGTAAGACAGAGCAATGGAAATACCTCAATCGCTTATGCTCTGCTTACAGCATATTACTTTTGTTCCAGGCTTAGAATTCATTATTTGACAATGGGTATATTGGAAATGGCTAAAGTTTCTCTCTCCATCAAAACCTTTTTTTAAATACCAAAACTTTTTTTTTTTTTGCCAGAGATGGCATTTCTTTAAAACTTAAAAATAAATGCTCTGTGCTGTGTGCTTTCCAAGCCAAGCAAGAGATCTGACACAATGTATGACAAGCACTTGGTATATAAAGACAGGCAGCCATGTCTCAGGGCTTTCAGTTATATTACCAAATATAATCAATTATATTAAATTACCACAGTGAATTTATTACATAGTAATATTTTAGTACAAGTCCAATATCATAAAAAAAGGAAATTCACCCTTGAGGTAAATTATTTGTACAACTATAAATAGCAAGGTTACTTTTGAAAAAATTCCAAATGGTATGGGGGATCCATTCTGATTATGCTAGATGTCTTCATAGGTTAATTCAGTAGGAAGGAGAATGAAATTCCATACTCAAAGGGATATAAATTAACACAAAAGAGAGGAGTAACCAAACTTGGAATAAAACCTTATGATCTGATTTTAGGAGAGTTCTGTAATCTACATTTTCAAAATAAACGCAATCCAATTTTGCTTAGCATAAAGCCTCCAGACCCAATTCATCAATTTCTAAAAAGCTTCTAATTAAGTAACAAGCTTTTATTTTCTAAAAAAAACTAAGACTTTTTTTAAGCAAAGGACAGCTGGACAAACTCATGAGCATTCTGTGATGGCCATGCAACATCACTCTTTTGTATCTGTGCTGCAAGTTAAGCTGAGTGCCTTCCTCTGCAGGAAGTGTGTGACTCATGCCCACTGCAGTGTCCAAGCCATGACAAAGGACTGAATAGTCAGAGCACAACCAACCACACTGAACATCACCCATCGGTTAGGCCCCACAAAGGCAATGATCACCAAAACATGTAACATGACATTTAAAGACCATCTGCCTTTCTAGCAAATGAAAAACAAACTGATATCATTAAACCTGGTTTATACCAAAACATTCCAACTACACACGCACACACGCACACGCACACACACACACACACACACACACCCCTCTATAGAAACTCACCAATATTTCCTAACATTTATAGGAGGCCAAAAAGACACACTAAGTTTTTTAAAAATGTGGCTTAATGAGAAAATTATTACTATAAAATAAAAAACCATAATTAAGCTTCCATTTTTGGATACAGCCAAATGCTAAGGAGTCAACATGAACTATTCTTTCTTAGGTGGGTCTCTGGTGGTACAATGCTGCATTTCCTAGCAGGGGGAAAACAAGGGCCACATGACAGTTAATGACAGAACTTCGGATTCATCTGGGAAAAGCTGACAGGTCAAAGAGGCAAATTCTTAAATAAAAAACTTGATAACACAATGATTCCATCAAGGTATTTTATAATGAAAAGGTTAGTTCACATGTACCATAGGCTGTAGTTTCTCAAATCAGTAATGATAGCCTCTGATCAATCCATTTCAGGGCTCTCACCTGCCTATCAATCAAAGCTAAGGCAAGTTTGCAAAGACTTACATTATTTCCTTTCTCTCGGATCAGCTTCAGGTTGTCTTTACATTGTTTGAGCTCATCTGTGATTGTTTGTTTTTCCTGCTCAGTCATTTCAAACTTCAACTTCAGTTCTGAGAGTACAGTCTGTGTCTTTTCATACTAAAGGCAAAGAAAAAAGAGTGTGCAGATTCAACTTAAATGGGCATGAAGTTATGGTTCTAGTCAGGGTTATATACCAGACCCTGTGAAGTCACCTGCAAGACCAAAGTCAAGCCTTTTTTGTTTTAAAAAGGATAAGAATCATTTGCACTAACGATATGAAGTCTTTAATGTTAACTTGATTCTATTTAAGAATGTTCTGGCTCTGAAGTTAAAAAAAAATTAAGAGAAGTCACCATTGTGTCATTTGTTTCTAATATAAAGGATCACTTTTTCCACTAAGTTAGAGGAGAAAAGTAAAATTTCAAACTGAGCAAAAGAAAACAAGTGAAGAAAAACTCTGTAGCTTAAGTAAGTGGCAAGGTTAGAAAGTATGAGTTTATATCCTGGTAAGCAATGTCAGCCAAGCTCTTTTGGTCTTAAAGTAGAAAGCATTAATTCCCATGAGCTCTCCTTTGTTTAGCATCATAGGTTATCAAAATGTCCTGGATAAGTGAATTTCTAAGCAAATAAAGCAAAGAAATGTGTCTAGGGTGCCAAGCATTATTACTGAGGACATTTCTATCTCTCAACTTAAACTTATAAGCATCAACTAAAAGTAATTTTTTTTAAATGTGTTTCTGATAGGCATTTTTCTATAGTGAAACATGCTACTTCCTGCTCTGGAGAACCGGTCACTGCATTTAATTTGCTTTTCCTCAGATACACTAGCTAGCCCTCAAACACAGGTGAGGTCAATGAGAAACGATGTACAGTTTGCCCCTACTTTAAAAATGCCCCTGGAGGCAGAATTCTAGAATGGTTCCAATTCTAGGAATTGCATCATACATGCAAGCTGGGCTCCCAGTCAAAGAACAAAGACTGTTCTGCTGCTGGCTGTGCCTTTGTCTCTGCCTCCGCTGCCCCACTCTGCCATCTCTGAAGGTTTTAGAAGGAAGAAAGAAAGATAAGGGCTGAGTATAAAATAAATATACCACGTATCTGCTATACCAGAAAGGTTTTTTCTCCTCCCTAAACAAAGCCCATGAGGCTGGAAAGTTTCCAGTTCCTTTCTGCCTATATCTCAGAAATTCTTCAATAAAGGACACACCTTGATATGGTGCTTCTGAATAATGCAAGTTCAGTACCTTGTAGTCATCAATTAGGAGCTTATCATTATGCACTCCAAAGGTAAATACTAAGAAGGATGGAATTGTACAAAAACATTAGTCAGCAGAGGTGGAAGAAGGTAGCTTAGGGTCAGCAGAAAAGTCACCAGAAAATGGAAAGATGGGTAAAGAAAAGGAGGTAAAATATTAAAGGAGCCTCTTGTTACCTACCAATGTTCCCAGAACAAGTCCATGTGGTATGCCAGAGAATGAATTAAGGGGTAAGAGTCATGGACTTTATGACAGCTTTTTTTTGTGGGGTCTGTGGACTTCCTTCCAGAAGGCAGAAGGTTATGGACAGGCTGCCAAGGCAAATTTAGTGTACCTAGACTAGTCTCCGCATCTTAGAACATAATCAACAGTCTGATTCTTAATAGTGAGTAATAAAGAATAAGTTGAAAGTGCAGACCTAAAATTCCCCTTACTTTCCCTTTCCACCATTCTTACATCCAGCTTGCCCTTTATACCAAACCACTTAATCATTTCTCCGTTCCAGGGGTTGTGAAGCAAAATGACAGGAAGGCAGCTCATTCGGGAGGATCCAGCTGTTTCCCTTCAACATGTGAAGTTGGTGGGAAGAACTCTGGCCTCAGGACAAGGTGGTGAAGCCAAACAACTTTCCTGAGTCAGTCTTTGCAGGGTGACTTGTGTGACCAATGTATTATGAGTTCATAGATATTCTTACTAAACTAAAATATATAGTTTTCCTCATAATAGTGAGGATTAAAATTTACTGTTCTCATGTATTTTTCTTTGTTAAATGTTCAAATAAAAGCTGCCATCTATAAAAATTTAATTGTTGGAACAAAGGTGACCTTCTGCAGCCTTAGTTTCACACCTTGCTTGGACATCATTTTCACTCCATCTTGTTTTCCAATTCAAAGGTGAGAAACAAGCTCAGTTCTGAATAAAACGGAAATACCACACAATATTACCAACACCTTCAGTTTTCTTCTTAAATAACCTTGCTTATCAGCTGGTAATATCAGCTTTTTATAGTGCTGAAGATACATAATGATGACACTATGCACATTAAGCATGACTCTATGAGAGAAAGGAGAACAAAGGGGAAAGGGAATATATGTGCATTAATAAAAGGTAGTAATTCATTTGCAGTGGATTACACAGATATAAGAACCTCATTAAAGAACATTTTAATAACAGACTAGTGTCAGTAGTTGACATCACACAAACAGAAAGAGAAGCAATTTTACATTACAAAGGAGTGTGATGACTACAAGTCATTTCACAATGGGAAACACTGGACAAGAAAACAGAAAAGAAAACATATTGACAAGAACAGATATATTTTTAAATATGCTGCATTTAATGCAATCCAAAAGCTATCAACAATTTAGCTGACAACATGCCACTGCCATTTGTGAAAACAGTTAAAGCATTTTGCACTGATGGTTCAGTGACCAAAAACAGGCAAACAAATAATGCAACAAAACGGTAATGCATTCATAGTACATGATACAACAGAATCATCTTCCAACCACAGTATTTTCCCCAGATTTTGAAAGAATTATGGGATATGGACTGGAAGAACACAAAGTGCTTACAGTATTAAATACTAGGATATGTACTTTGGCACAAAATTTGTGTTAAAACTAAATAAAATGAGATGTCTTTCCAAACACATATCCTTAGCAAGAGGATAAAAATGAACATATTACAAAATCAATATGGTCACATATAACGTTACAGGTTTTTTTTTCTTTAGGAACAAATATGAAGACAGCACAATAATTGTTTCCAAGTTTAGGACAGTACAAGGAAAGGAAAGCGCAAAGAAAACTGCACTGATTAAACAGATCTAAAAACAATTTTGGGAAAATATGTTATTAAAGAGAAAGGATTATCTTCAACTTCCTTCTATTTATAATGAATCCTTTGTTTAAGAGAGTCTACAACTGGATGGGCCCTAACCAGCAAGTAGACCAAGATGCATTAGCTTTCTCCATCCCAAAGCTGGTCAGCAGTCAAAGAGGGAGTAGTAAAAGGCTGGAAGGACTGAACAGAACTCTTATGGCCCCATTGTCAACTTCAAGGCTTTGCTCAGGAAAAAGCTAGCTGGGGTCTTTGTTCCAAAGACAACACTCAATGCCATTTTTAACATGATTTTTTAAAAAACCCACCAAGTCAGGTTTTAAGCAAAATGACATGGAAAGGGAGCATGCATATTTGTGAAGAAGTGGAAAATGGGATGGGGGCGGTGGGAAGAAAGTGAAAGGTCACAGGACAAGTGTTTGGCTAGCTGGCTATGAGGTAAATTCTAAGTAACTTTTCAGACTAGTTTCATCTGAGGGACTTAAACAACATTATGGTGTGGCCCCACTTTGTTTTCCAAAGTATTTTAAGTTAAATAAGATACTGTCTTTGAAAGAGAAACAATTACTTGAATAATCTCATACAAAGGGCTTAACTAATTGGTACAGAAAAAAATTTAATATAATTTTGTATATTTATATTTTTGAGGCCAAACCCTACAGACGAATTCTCTATATGGACAATGAAACACAGCTTGAAATCTCCAAGCACAGATGTTCCAGGTATCAAGTTTGTGATAGGTAATGTGACTTTATTTCTAACTAGCATGAATATCTGATGTGCTTTTGGCTTTCAGTCCAACCATAACTGGGCTCATAATGTCTTTTTGCTTTACCTCTTTCTGTACATCCTTTGCTTGGTTTTCAGCCTCACTGAGAAGAGTTTTTAAATGAGTTGAATCCTGAAGATGCTGTTCTTTCAAGGATCCCATTTGATTCTCAAGCTCTTTCCTAGTTATCTGAAGGATGCTGAGATCACTGGTAAGCTCTAAACTCTGCTTTTGAGAACTGTAAAACAAATATTGACAGATTTATTCATATAGATAGGTGGTACAGCAGCAAGTCAAATTCCTTACATATTTCACTGGGAGGGATAGAGTGGATTTCAGGGAAGGAAAGAAGTATAAAAATAATACAATATTTTCAATAAGTAAAAAGCATTAAAACACTAAAAAAATGCAAGTAAGTTTAAAGTTGTGCCCTATTTTCAGATAATCAAATATACACAAAGGTTGAAAATCTTTAAAAAAGCATATCTTGTTATGTCACATTATATTAACTACCACAGAGATTCATAAAAGATTCAGTTTAGCTATCATAAAAAATTCAGTGTAGGTGTTCTACAGGAAAAAATAGCATGTATTTCAACTCTTTTCTTACAAGTTTAAGTACTTGAGAAGTAGAATGGAGGACAGAAACTCAAAGTTTAGAAGCTACTGCCAACTCAAGTAAAGATAAATCTACTCAAATGAAAAGACACACCCAACTCAGGAAAACCATGGGACAGAGAACCAGGAAGCTGGGTTGGAGACCTCAGTTCTGCCACTGTTCAGTTGTGGGATGTTAAGCAAGTCATTTAACTGGTGCAATATCATTCTCTGACTAAGTGTTGACTGAACTCTTAGGTCTGTTCCAGGCACCATGTTATATTGATGCAAATAACACAGGGAGGGTCTCAGTGCCCTCCACTGTCAAACAAGAAGACTGAACCCAATTTCTGACTTAAATTTTATGATTATTTTTATAACTTGATTTAAAAATCCCCTGATTTTTTTTAGGAAAACAGCTTGATAGGCATAAGTAGAAATTCTTTATTCAATTCCTCAATATCACATACAACAAAGAACAAAGGATTCATACAGCGTAGTTGTGTTAAAGAATTTGACTCCCGTATCCACTGAGAGCCAAATTCTGTAACTGAAATAGCTAAAGGAGGATCAAGTTTTCAAAATGACAGTTTTATGTTTCTCAGAAGGAGTCAAAAGACTCAGATTCAATACTGTAACTGAGGTACGATGGAGTATAAATCACGTTTTTATTCTACACTAGGCAGATTCTTAGGGGGTAGGTCTGATGTCAGACCAATATAACTAGAAACTAAATGGCAGAAAAGAACCTATAAAGAAAGACTAGTTTCTAAACATGAGTACACTTACCAAATAAACTTAGAGAACTGTTAAACCAGAAAAGTTTAACAATTTTTCTTCAATAGTTTATGTGAGTTTAGGCAGACAACTTAACCAATAATCTAATATATATATATTCCACCCTCTGGGACCTAATGTTTTTAAACCATATGCTTCTAACTCATAAGAAGTTTGTTGGCTTACTTTTACCACTTCAACAAAATTTAAAGTTAAAAAGAAAAACCAGCATTTAATAGTTTGTCAGATTCCAATTAATCACTTCTCAAAAATGCGGGATCAAGTCTGAAATCTTTAAAGTATCAATAATTACAAAGTAAGAATAACCTAAGATAAACAAACCTGTATTGATTACCTGTATTATTAGTAACACAGGTAATAATAATACAGCTGAAACTCAGTATTTCTTGTTAGAATACCAAACTAAATGAATTCACTAAGATCTGAGTGTATTTCAAATATGAAGAACTTAAGTGTCTACATTTACCTTGCACATATTTTATACCGAACAATTTGCCTAAATATGTTGTGTTTTGGGTCTTTATTTTATCCTATTCATATTTTGGAATTGGTTTTACAAACTTTTACATGGTATAAACAAAAATTTGTTGTATTTTTTATTATTAATATCTCTAAACATTAAAAAAGTAATACACATAAATGTGGGAAAAGCTATGTAAAGATATGTCATTGAAAGAAAAAAGTGCTGAACAGATACTGAGAACACACAGTACAGTAATGAGAGTAAATCAGCACATCTTGTTCTTTCAACTAGTTCTTGGTTTTTTCAAATATATAATCGGTACTGTATTTTTTAACAAGCAGATAATGAGGGTTACTGTTTTCTGATATATCTAGTCCTTTCTTTGTTTTCCCCCAAAGCTTGTTTTATATGGCACTTGACCTTGACCACTGAGTTTTTGCTAACCTTAATGCTGTTGAGGTGTGTGACCACAAGGGTAGCAAGAGAGTGTTACCGCCTTTTTGGTGTACTGGGGAGATGGATTAATTACGACTGGCTTCAAAAATAAACAGGTACTACTTTCATAGTCTTAATAAAAATTCAAACATTGTTTAAATAAAGACAGAACAGATAACATTGATAAGGAAAAAAATTCTGAACTCTGTAACAAATGTTTATGGGAAAACAGGACTTCACTAAATTTGGTGAAATAAATCTATTGCATTCATTGGTTTGCATGTAAGGTACTGGATGTTAGAAAGATTTAACTGATTAGAGGATTCTTGATCTTTTGTATATTATTACTCTTTATATATTACTCTTCCAAATTTCCACGCTGTTTGAAATTTGGAAGCTGAATTTGTATATTTCAACAGAATAAACATACAGTCAACTCCTCATCACCCTTATTAAAAGAAGGGATCATTGGTGTGAAAGAAAAGCAAACTTGTATTTGAAATTTATTATCATTCAGTTTATAGGGAAAGTTCAATCACTAATTATAGATCTTTGCTGTTTGTTTAGGAAATTTTTTTGGGGGGAGGGAGCATTTAATTAATCTGTATTCTATGAGTACACCAAAAAGAAAGGATGGGCATGATGATGGTGGTGGTAGAAAAAAAAATGCTGACATATTCATTTAGCATGGTTAACCTGCCAAATACCAATAAGAGTCTGGCTAAACATTTTGCTCCAAAAAATATATTTAAATATAAAATTTAAATTCAGATTAAAATTTAAGATAAATAAATATTTTGAAACTAAAAAGAGAGTTCTTGCATACTTGTGCAATTCTTTTTCTTGCCGTTGCAGTTCTGATGACAGCAAAACATTTTCCTTTTTTAAAGAATGGCATTCAGTTTCCAATACTTTCCATTCCCTTCTCAACTTCTCTAGTTCACCTAAAAGAATCCCAAAACATGTTTGTTAATATAGGAACATAACTTTTGTAATAATTCAGAGAACATACTTCTCTCTCCCTTAAAAACATGTAGATTTTACATGACTATTCTTAGATTCCTGTTCCTTTGCATCTATACCTCAGGGTAGTCCCATCACCTTGAACTTTTGTAATTTTTTTCCCACATCATTTTTTTAATCCTCACCTGAGGATATGTTTATTGATTTGAGAGAGAGAGAAAGAAATATCAGTGTGAGAGAGAAACATCAATTGGTTGCCTCGTCTATGCACCCCAACCAGGGATTGAACCTGCAGCCTAGGTATGTGCCCTGACTGGGAAGTGGAAGCAAACCTGCAGCCTTTTTGGTTTATAGGATGATGCTCCAACCAACTAAGGCACCAGAGCAGGGCCCCACTTCACTTTTATAAGACAAATCATTTTTATTCTAGAGCTTGCAGACCTGAAGAATGTTCATAGCCCCAATATAAGACACTGCTTTGTACAAGCAATTGCTATCAAAGAAAAATGGCCCAAATGGTTAATTTTTACAAGTTTTAAGGTTATCATTGTTAAGAGTTAAGAGCTTTATGTAAAATACACTTATCCACCTTGTAGCCTCGTTGCTTCTTCTCTCTGCTGGTCCTCACACTGTTGACATCGAAGCTGAAAACTGTTTTGCAGGCTTGTGATTTCTTTCTCATACTCAGACGCTGCTTTCCGCCACCGCTCAAGCTCACTTCGCACCTTCTTAACCTCTTCTTGTAAAGAAGCAATATCAATATCTCGTTCAGAGGCAGCCTTTTCTGCTGCTTGATGAAGAAGCAAAATTTCATCTCGGGCACTAAGCAACTCATTCCGAGTGCTTGTGATTTCACTGTCCTTCTCTTCCCGAAGATTCTCAATATTGATGTGTAACCTCTGCAGCTGGGCTACAAAAGTATATTTATCTATCATTTTCTTAGTCCACAGTAATCAGGAGTAAAAGAACAGCCCATATGGGACTGTAGTCACTACACAGCCCAGGCTATCATGGCTGTTTGCTGCTTTAGATTAAATTGTACAAGCAATCTATGTTTAATGCAGAAAATGTCAAAATACAGTAATACAAAGAGAAAAAAACCCCAAAGTAATGTTTATTTTCCTCATGCAGAGAAAAGTGCTTCTAATATTTGGTACTTATTCTTATAGGTATTTTCTATGCATTTACATATACACATATAAAAATAGAACAGGGAGGACTCATAATATATGTAGTACCCTTTGGCTGGCTGGTGATGAACATCTCTTAACAAAAAACAATTGTTACATTGTAATTCTTTTGATGGATCCTTTTAGACATTGTACGCTATTTAGTTTTTAATTACTATAAACAATATTGCTTATAACACAATTCTAATTTTTTCTCAGGGTGAACGTAGAATTCCTGAATGTAGAATTCCTAAACGTAGAATTGCTTGGTCAAATGGTAAAGCATTTGAAAAATCTTTAATGTTCTTGATTCAATTTTATGTTCAAATTTTAATACCTTAAAGAGGCCTTCTTCAATGACTTACCTAAAAAAAGCTATCATTCTCAAGCTATTTACTCTGCCTTTATTTGATGTCACATTATATACTTATTTGCTTGTTGTTTATTTTTTCCACTATATTGTACATTTCATGCATGTTCTATCCCCAATAATAGCAGAGTAAAAACTAAAAATTGGTTGAATTAGTAAAATTAATGAATACTACCTAATCAAAGAGGTACATTTTAAAACATTGTTTTATGCCCTAATGATGGAACTAGAAATAATTTGTATAAAATAATACTCAGTTCAGGACTATGGTACTAGTTTTGATTACTATTACACAAAAAAATTATAGGTAGAAAAAGTTCCTTAGATAGAAGAAAAGAATAATTAAAATAATTAAGAGGATTTAAGCCTGGGAGAGGAGAGGAATGCTCCATAAACATACATTAAAGAAAATATGAGGCCTTTTAAGTTTGTAGGAAGCACTCAGGGAGTAACAGTTTCAAAATCTGAACAGACACAATGGCCAGAGATAGTATGATCATGGATTTGTGGATTAAGTCCTAAAATATACATGCTGGCACTAGGGGGCGATCAATAATGCCCAAGTAAAATATCTTGAAGACAAAAAGGCACACCGAGTCCCTTTGGGAAAAAATTGCACATATACAATACAAGATGGCAATATAGATTCAAATAAGATTGATATAAATTAACAAAAAAATAGCAATAAGCTATAATAAGGGTTTAAAGAGGTTTCAATTTAAAAGACATCCAACCTACACCAGAAATTCTAATTTGACCACAATAAAATTAAAAAACTTAAAGAATTCAAGTATCCCACTGAAAAAAACAAAACAAAACAAAACCCCCAAAGACTGGTTTTTCTCTAGGATATTTTAGGGCAAATATCACAAGCCTCACACAATTACTCCTCATTTTTTCTGAAGTAACATTACTTGTCTATTTAATTTCTTTTCACACTATCTCTCAAACTAAAATTTTAATATAACATCAGTTCCCTCTTTGACAATAAAGACAAATTAATCCTGGACTATCTCATAATTATAGCCCCATAGTACGAGCAGCTCTGGTTCAGAGAAAACCCTTGACAGGCAGGGGTCTTTCAGGTCATTTCTGTAATGACCCCATAATACCCCAGTAAACAGGGGTTGAGAAAAACAGCCCTTACCTCTGAAGGCAGTGCAGGAACCATTTTACTATTTAATGTGGTATATAATTTTCGTTGCAATGCCAAGTGTGTTACAAACATTAGCAATAATGCTACCAATAAGCCAAAAGTGCTGATGAACAAAGCAGCTCAAACTCACTTGCTACAATAATTCAGAAAAAGTGACAACTTTACCAAATTCATAGCTTTACCTCTTATCTCCCACTCTAAATGTCTATTGTTGGAATAAAGGGTGATCTTCCCGTAGATCTTTAAAAAAAAACTCACCAGTTACAGGGAAGAATGAAAGCCACAAAAAATGGGAACCCCATGCACTCTTTTATTTTACATTCTTTAAAGAGTCTCAATTACCCTTAGGGTGTTCCATACCTTGAAGAACCTGTATTTGTTTAGTGGATTCCTCAACTTGATTTCGATAAGCTTTTCTTTCTTCTTCCAAAAGAGCTGAAAGTAAAACACAGTACATCTAATTTTGTGAGTTAATGAAAGTATTTAGAATTGGGCAGTTGGAAATTTCTATAAAATTTTCTTTTAAAGCTTACTGAAGAAAACAAAAGTTAGGCAGTAAGTATCATCAGTATTAGAAGTTAGGCAGTTTAAATATTTTGGAAGCACAAAACAGTAGTAATAAATCTATTCAATTGAGTAGTGGAGTTTTCTAGATTATAGATAATATGCGCTATTCTTCATGAGAAGCATTCTTGATAGCTGTTAATTATTAGCACTTTGAGCTTAAATTAAGAAAACTTAAAATCTTGATGTGTACTACCAAGTACATAGTAAGTATTGACTAAGTAACAGCTGTTTGCTAAATTTTTTCATTATAATTAAATAAGTTAGTCTAGACCCTCCAAAAGGTTTAAGTTAAGTGAATACCAACTCTAATTTTTTCAAGAAGCAGAAAAGGAAGGAAGTAGTAACTTCTCCCCGAGAATCTTCCTTCTGGTCAGGAAAGCTGTCTTATGGAACAGGAGGACTCTAAAGGCCACTTGCTCTCTCTCATTCTAAGACTTTCTATGGTGCTAATTGCCTACAGCCAGGTAGCTACTTCGGATGATATAGAAATACATGCTCTAGGGAATAGCACAGACTCCACTGGCCTATGACACTACAATTAAGTGAGCTACTAGAAAGGAAATGGTTGGGACATTAGAAGATTCTTTGCCTTTACCTAGCCTGATTCCTCCCATTAATGGATGAATATAAATCTCCATCTTACAGTGAGTAGAAAACATTAGGGTAACTAAAACTTAGAAATTTATATACATTATGTTTTTTTCCTTTTGTTACATCCAACATGTGACTAACTATTAAGATCTTTCATTGGCAGAGGTCTTTCTTGATGTTCACATTAACAATGTGAAGGAAGTAGAGCAACTGAACTATCCTCACTTTACTGATTTGAAACATAAGTTCAGAAAGGTTAAGAGAATGTCCCAAGATCATATATCCAATTAAATTTTGGATCTGGAATAAGATACCATGCCTCTGGACTCTAAGTCTGGGGCCACTAAGTTATACTATGTGGCCTCCACATCCCCTAAAGAATCAAAGTAATCTTGATCTCACCTTGAAGTTCAAAGCATTTTTGTTTACTTGTTCTAGCTAGCTCCTGGGCTTCAATCAATTCCTTGCGAAGATGCTGAATTTCTTGTTTTGCCTCAATTTCTGACTGTGCACCCTGTAAATCATCTGATGAAAATAAGTTTATTTTAAAAGCAACCGTTAGTATCACAATATAATCTCTACAACCAAAGGTCAGCAATCTCTTTCATATTCAGACATGCATAGTTAAACACAGCACAGCTGAGTTAAATAAAATTTCAATGCAAACTACATTAAGCATTTCAGTCATTTTCCCTAGAGAAAGAACACAAGTACAGTTAAATAAATATATTAGTAATTCACAGCATGGTACAGCAAAATATATATTAATACATACTAAAATTATAAATTTCATTCATGTAGAGCTTATGTAAGGCCTGAAGTTCAGTAGGACAGGCATACTGCTATCTGCTATCATTTTTGAAATTTCTTGCTAACAAGTCAGAACAATTCATTTTTAATTTAATTGGAAATGGGAAAACAGAAACAAGCTTTTCTTCAAGAAAAAATATTTTACTTATTTAAAATTTTTTCACTTTGGCTGGTGTGGCTCAGTGGATTGAGTGCTGGCCTGTGAACCAAAGGGTGGCAAGTTCGATTCCCAGTCAGGGCACATGACTGGGTTGCAGGCCACATCCCCATTAGGGGGCACGTGACAGGCAACTGCACATTGATGTTTCTCTCCTTCTCTTTCTCCCTCTCTAAAAATAAATAAATAAAATCTTTAAAAATCATGAAATGAAGTTTCTAAAGAGGTAAGTATTTAAATTTTTTTTCTAAGATTCTATTTCTTTTTAGAGAGAGGGGAGGGAGGGAGAAAGAGAAGCAGAGAAACATCAATGTGTGAAGGAGAAACATCAAGTGGTTGTCTCTTACAAACCCCCAAATGGGGATCTAGCCTGCAGCCCAGGCATGTGCCCTGACCAGGATCTGAACCAGCAACCTTTCAGTTTGCAGACCGATTACTCAATCCACTGAGCCACACTAGATAGAGCTAGAAAAAGAATTTTGGCATGATTTCCCCAGCTGCGGAATACAAAATTAAAAGTAGGCAGAAAGCTGCACAATACTCACTTTGTCATCATTGTTTTCCCAACACTACACAAATAACAAATATTTGTTGAATTACTAAATGATGTAACATAAATGTTTTTATTGAAATACTAAATTATATCCACCATTACATCTCAAATATGCTCCTCCCCTAATTCTTTCCTCTCTAGTCACTCTACTCATCTTTCACTGTATTAAAATTGCCTGAGACAAATCAGGTAGGCCATATTCTTCTGGTATACTGGTTTACAAGTTAGCTCAAGCACAACAACTTTAGACCATCAAAAAAAAAGCTTGAGAATAAAACTTTATAATACAGTCACAGTAAGTCTCAGATACATACACATATTTTTTACACTTATTGATAATTGAGGGGAGGGGAAGAGGAGGAGGAGAGGAGAGAAAATTCTTCCTTATAGTAGAAAGCCAGCTAATAAGTGTAGAAGGAATGGCAGAGTTATGAAATCTCTATTTGACAACTAATATAGTAACAGTTGATTCAGGCAAGAATCATAAGTAGATGCTAAAATTAAGTAGATAAAAGTAGTAACAGAATATTTACATACCAGTGATAGAACAACTCAGCATCAGATACCTCCTGATATGATGCCCAGTATTATTACCGTTATATCCCTACCAAAAATGCATGGCATGAATCCAATCACAAGGAAACACAGGGTACAGCCAAAATAAGGGACATTTTACAAAATAACTGAGCTCTTCAAAAAATGTCAATGTCATGAAACACAAAGACAGGAGGAATTGTTCCAGGTTAAAGTAGACTAAAGAGACATGACAACATAATACAATGCAGTACTCAGGATTTTTTTTTTTTTTTGTTTTACAGGTCATTACTGAGACAACTGACAAAATGTGAGTAAGGTCTGTGGATTTGATAAAGGACCCATTAGAAATGAAGAATACAATATATGAAATGAAGAATACATGAGAAGGACAAAACAACAGGTTGGATGAAGCAGAGGTTTACATCAGCAATTTGGAAGACAATATAGAAAAAATAATCAAAATAGCAAAAAAATTTTTTCTTTAAAAAATTAGGATAGTTTAAGACTTTCGGCCAAGATGGAGGTGTAGGTAGACACACTGTGCCTCCTTGCACAACCAAAATAAGGACAACAACAATTTAGAAACAAAATAACAACCAGAACTGACAGAAAATTGAACTGTATGGTAGTCGGACAACCACGGAGATAAATTAGACACATTTATTCATTCAGACCCGTAAGCGGGGTGGAGTCAGGCAGC
>PVKM010014294.1:0-29229 GCA_004027735.1 Carollia perspicillata
GGACTCCCTGTTTCTCTTTAGACTGTTCTTGATCGCTTTCCCCATTGTAGAGTGGATCAATTAAATGAAGCAAAACCATTTCCTGAGTTTTGGTCAAGAGAACTCTATTCTAGTTTTCCTTACTCTAAAATGTCTTTTTGTCCTTGGTTCTGACTTTGTCAGAGACGAACAAAGAAAACTCGTATTCTAGCTAAATTGCATAGAAGAATGACTTTTTTTCTTTTTTAGCTTGATAATTTTGCACAGTGATTTTTTTTTTGCCCTTTGAAATAACACCATGTAATAGGTCATACAGAGAGTTGACACACACTTTAGAATGAACCAAGCCGTTATTGGTGAGATCGGTCTTGAAAACAAATCTAGAATCCAAGTGACCACACCAATCGTGCACATTAACCTACCCTCTAACAGCAAACATAGTTTTCAAGCAGTTCATGAGGATGAGGGGTGAAACAGGGTTGGGGTAAGGAGTAGGGAGAGATGACCAGTCTGGGGGTATAACATTATTATTTTTCAGTCCCTGCATAGAATTCTTGCGTTTCTCTTGCTCCACGGTATAAAATAAGAGGACTTAATCTAGACTATCAGTCTTGTCTTTGGTATGAGAGTTGGACTATGATTCAGGAGATCTTGGTTCTCTTGACCCATTCATTAGTGACTAGTAAAGGCATGTGAAGTCGGATGGGCATGACTGCATCAGCAGGGCGGTAGAGTTGAGGACACAATTGAGCCTGGTTAGCTAGGAAACAAGGACGGATGGGTGCGTGTACTGAGAATGAGGTGGCAGGCTAGGCTGCTACACAATGTCATGTCATATAAGACAGGTAACTTGGGGGTAGATTTAAAGCCAAGCAGTTACATGGCTAAATGATTTTGTGAGTACTTAGTTCTGAGGTTGATTAGAACCTAGACTCATGTGTAGTGACAGGAGAAAAAGAAAAAAGAGCATGATAAATTTAGAACTAGAAGCTGAAAACCAGAATATTGTCAATTTGTAGGATGGATACTGTGTTTTCATTTCTTGATTACCTGGAGGGGTAGTGAGGGAAGGGGCTTCTTTAATCTGATATTTATATCCCTTTTTTAAAAAAAGAAGTTATTAGTTGATAGGTATTTTGACATCCAAATGTTATAGCATTATGTAAATTTAAAACCTTAGTTTTAATTTGTTTAGAGAAACATGTTTGTTTGTAACATGTTTCTAGTTTAAATTTTTCTGAAGAATATTCTTTTTGTTGGCATCAACAATGAATATGGTCATATTGTGGAGAATTATCTTAACTTTAATCATAGTCCTGTTTTCTAGGGAGATAATAAAATGTATTCTTGGAAGAGAACAAGTATATAAAATACCCTTAATTGTGCCAGTGCAATTATATTAATCATTTATTTTACTTTAAAAGTAGTAAATGATTAGCTACTGAAAATTATAATTACTACCAATTAATAGATAAGGCTCTACACATTCTATTATTTAATTAGTGATTAGCTATATTTTTTGAAAATCATTTGACAAGTAAATTATACATTTTCAGAGATTTAACTAAGTCATTAAACATTAATATTCTTTATACAGTTTTACATTATTTCACTAAGACCAGAAGTATACCTAAGACTGGTGGTTAGGAAGTTTTGAAAATGTATATCCTTTTATAATACATGTTTAGAATATTTATTTGGGAAAATATTTCTTCATTTATTTTCACTGTTTATGTAATCAGTCATTAATAATTGATGTTTGAGGGATTTGAGAATCTGTCCCCTTTTCTCTGTGTTTACTACTTTTATTGTAGACACTTTGTAGATGACAATTACGAGAGAGATATTGTGCAAATTATCTTTGCCTGTCTTCTAGCTAATGTATATGCCCTTAAAAAAAGAAAGAATTTAATTTTCATAAGTGTTCTATTGCTTATTCAGGATCAAAACAATTTCACTTGTGTCATGGTGTAAGGATGTCCTACTTGACACACTTAAGACCATCAAAATTTTAAATATAGACTTAGAATATTGATTATACTTGATTTGCTCTCTTTCTGCATCCACGATGTATTCCAAACTATTCTACTCTACCCAAGTTCATTATGAGAATCCTTTTTAACAAAATGCTCCAGGCTACCACCTCTGTTGGATTAAAATTATTGGAGGGATAAACTATTTTTTTTTTTTAATTTTTGCCCTAGACTGTTACCAAAGGGTTTTAAGGTAGATCATTGTTTAGAGAGGGAAATACAATCAACATCCACCCCTAGGTTGCCTCATAGGGGCACGTGTCATTATTCCTTCACAGTGTAGCTTTCATAGGCTCAGTCAAGTATTTGAGACACGAAGATGCCTAATGTTTTCCTGATTTCAAAGGGCTCGTGAGCAGCGCTGTGGGAGAACGTAGGAACACACTTGGTGCGGCAGGAAGAGTATCATTAGGGGTCATGTAAGACTTGCTTTAGATCGTAGAGGAAAAGCACCAGCTAGTGGAAAGTAGCTGTCTATCCTCTACACTTTCTTTTTTTTCAAACCAAATTATTTCTTTGGCAGTCCCTGAAGAATAATTACAAGAGCCACCTCTTTAGCCTTTATTACATTCCAGGCAGTTATAAATACTTAGTTGTTGAACATCTGTTTAAGATTGGTATTATACTGAAATCCTACAATCTTACTAACCAATGTCACCCCAATAAATTTAATAAAAAAGAAAAACTTGCCTATAAAATACAAATAAAGTTGTATTCAGGGAAAAATGCAAAAAAATATTTTACCTTGTTAAATAAAAACAAACAAAACCCCCCCCAAAACATTGTACCTCCTAAAGTTATCGTCATAAGCCTTTCCCCAGAATCAGTAAGTCAAAATCTTTTAATGCGATTAGACACTCATGGTTTAAATGATTGTTTCCTTGCTCAGCATATACTTCATGCTATTCTTTGCTTTTGAGAAGGTGTCCTATCTGGTCTTCATTTAATTCCTACAACATACACACTGTGTACATAAGCTCTCATTATCTGATGCACATTTGAGGAGCAAGCCGTACTAGTCCTTTGAGCCATTCTCATTAGCAAGTCGATTTTGACAGCACTTTGAAGTATGTAGACCTGTATTGTAACTGCTAGGGCAGACTTAACAATGTAATGGGAGAGGCGGTCCCTCTTCTTATTCTTTCCATTATTAAAAATTGGCTTTTCACATATTCATCGGATGGTTTATACATGGTCCCGCATTTCAAAATGAAATTCAGATTTTAATAATTCTGTAGCATTTTTTCTATTAAAATTGAAATTCGCACATACCAACTCATTGAACACTGCTTAAGCATCGATTATAATTTAAAATATTTGATAAACCCATCAGGTATCTAAATGATTTTTTGATCAGAAAAACATGACATAGTCAACCTTTGTGAGTAGAAAACTTGGGCAAACTATGCTTTGATTAGCTGGAGACCTCCCACACTTCGGTGTCTGCTGCTCAACGCTGCCTTGCTAATGTGATAAGTAGGCCATACTTTGAACTCGCGGTAGGATTTTGGGTGATGTAAACCTCATACATCTTTTCCTTTGGTCATCTCAAACCCTATGTATTTTTGAGAGACATGCACTTCTTTTTTTCCTCTTTTCTCTTTTTAGTTGGATTTATGAAAGCTTTTAATTTTAAGAAAAGGAAACCTCGGTAGAATCAATACTGACCTTGCATGGACCCTGCATTTACTTTTTTTTTATTGACTTTAACCTGGAGCTGAATGGAATCATGGTGAATTTTCAATTGGTATTGTTAAAATTATCAATAGAGAGTGACATGCATGAAGTAGGCCCAAACCTCAATTGAAATCCAACACCAAGTATTCCTTCCTGTAATAAAGTTGTCTCTCTTTCGTTTGTTTCCTTTGCCCGTTACTGTGCTGTGATAAGCCCAGCTGGAATCCTAGCATACTGTAAGAGATTTCTTTATGGTGATGTGGAGGATGCTGCCTAATTGCTTTTTGTCATAGTCCTGTCTTCTTGGCCCATCATACATGCCTTTCTCCCCATGATTTCACCTGTTGGCATGTGGCATTGTGGTTTCCAAGGGACAACTAGCAGGAAAATTTCTGATAGATACCGAGGAGAGGGAGTAACACTCTGTATTCTGTAGGTGAATGATAGGTTTGGTCCCCTGAATTGGAAAAAGTGGACCCTTAGAGGAGAAAGCAGCCCTTTTGAGGCTCCCCTCCCCACCCCCAGGACTGCATAAATATTAAGAATCATATCAGGTAGTTAAATTGTTTGTAAATCTGTGCCAGTCTTTGGTTTGTTTGTTTTTATTTTTTGTTTGAGGCTCACGGATACCCCCCCCAAAAGCAAATTCTCATTTTTAATCAGGAGGGTGAATGAATAATATGACTACTCTGGTGCTTTTCCGTGATGAAATTCAGATGACTTGATTTATTTAGCAGTAGCACATTTTCTGACGTAGAAGAAAAGATCTTGAGATTCTAATTAAACATGACAACTTGAGCAAATGTGTTTGCCTCTGCTCTTGCTGAGAGCCCCACTGAAATCGAAGGACTCAAATGGATAGAGACACACATAAAGAGAAGTGGAGAAGAGATAATGGGTTGGAAATGCCTTCAGTTTCTGGGTAACATAAATCGGAAGGAGGGATTACTAGAGCAGAAAGAGTTGAATACCCACTGCTTTCAGAGGGAGTTCCAACAAGCCAGAACAGGTTTACTCTTTAGAACCCTGGAAAAGACGGGAATTGGCAATATTAGATACTGCAGAAGCTGGGAGTGAAATACGAGGCAAAAACAGGGAGTTTGCTAAAAGTCTGAAATACAATATGTTATAGCTCTGCAAGCTCCCTTCCCCTGTATGAACAGACTTCTAATTACTAGAGTATCCCTGCTCTCAGAGATGAGGTGTGGTCTTTGGAAACATTGAACTACAGCGATTTAGACATGGAAACAGCATGCCCCACTGTGTATCTCCAAGAGTACTGGCACACAGGCTTTGAATTCCAGAACAGGAGGTTTGGGAAGTCCTATTTTCTGGAGAAACTGACTCTACTGAACATACCTACAGATCTTTGATATTTGAAGGATCAGGCCCCTGCCTCCTCACCTGGCAGTGAAACCCATTGGTCAGTAAGCTGCAACTCTTGGCCATAACATTCCTAGTCAGTATTTTATTTCCTCACTCTTAAGTATATCCCAGGATTTTCAAGTATTGGGAGTGTACTTCGACAGGAAAGAAGTAGCCAGAGCAAGGGCTGTGAAGTACTGAAATGGAGCTCGGAGGAGCTGAAGAGCTAGTTAAGGAGCAGAAAAAAGGACTCCAACAACAAAGTATTATTAACATAGACAAATGAGAGAAGACAGTGCATCCTTGAAAAAGAATGTAATGCCATTATAATCAGAACAATTAAAGTAAGAGAGACTGTGAAAATTAAAAAATAATTGAAACAGAAATGAAAATTGACAGAAAGTTGTGACCATTAAGGGAATAGCCTAGAAAATAAGTAAACCACAGAATATCCAGCTGATGATGTTTTCAGTAAAAACGGCAAAATGAATGAAAAAATAAATACATTCTTGAAGTAACAAAAAATTTTCTCAGAACTGAAGGACACAAGCTTCCACATTCTAAGTGTGAACCAAATTAGTGAAAAAAAGAAGCCAAGATATTATCATGAAATTTTAGAACTCTAGGCATGAGGAGTGGATCCCAAAGGTGTTTATACAAGAAAAATAAATGTGCTCTGTACAAAGGGTTAAGAACCCGGGTGACATAGTATGCCCTGTGGCGGCATGGGAAACAGGAGGAGAGGACGTCCACAGGATAACAGCTGTTTGACAGGTCTAGGGAGCAGCCACCCCAGGTTGGAGCAGCAGGGTGGACCCTGGTATTTCACCCTGAGAAACCTGAATCTGAAGTGGTTTTAAATATTGGAGAGCTTGTGAAGAGTCTAGGCAAAGGGAATAAAGAGAGGCAATGATTAAATCCCAGAAAAAATACATACACTATTGGGCTCATCAGAGAACACACACACACACACACACACACACACTCTCTCTCTCTCTCTCTCTCTCTCTCTCTCTTCATAGTGCAAATACTGTCTGTTGCCTTATCAAAAAGTAGAGTTGTACATGTGCTTCAGAAAAATCAACTCTTGAGAGTTGTGCGTTCCTCTGCTCTTACTGAGGAATATGTTACCAGTTTTAACTACATTTTTAAAGTGATTCCCTTAAAGGCCTTACCTTTTTCAGATTGAGCTATCTGGTCAAGAAAACACTTTTAAAGGAAAGGGCTTTCATTCATGAGAGAACAACAAATAATACTGTGAACTATGGAAATCGGGTTATTTCGGGGGGACAGAATTACTTTGTTTTATGTAGATATTTCAGAATTTTAAACGGTATTAACTATAATTGTATGGACTGAGAGGTATGGTTCACATGATAGCGCTGTGACTTTCACAAATAGTGACAACCATATTGAAAAAATGTCTGGAAAGGGCATGCATATACCCAAACCTGATGGTACATTTTTGATGACATGTGATGGTTTGGGGGGGAAAAATCCCCATTGGATTCAGTTTAGGAAACATGCCACAATATTATTTGGTATAACAATTCATTGGCGAACAGTTTATTAAACTGCAAAACTAAATCCCACAGCTTTCTTCCTTGCTCAGCTACTAACACTTTACCAATAAGAATTGGCCTTTGTCAACAAATCTGCAAGGCAGGGGAAGGAGTGCTTTTTATGACAGGGGAAGCATTTATATTTCTAATCGCCAGTTCACCTAATTTCTGTTTTAATAATAGCAATTTTAAAATTGCTAAGGTTTCAATTCTTTTTTCCTCTAATCAGCACCATACTGGTTATAAGCAAAGGGGTTCTTTTATGTATTTTTTTTCCTGTGAATGCTTGATTGTTAATTTCCAGGTCAGTATCCACTCTATCAGAGTTTCATGGGGTGATAATTTATGCTTATAATGGACAGTCTATTTAAAACTGTGAAGAGGTCACCCCATGTAAGCAACTGAAGTACCAAATCCCACTCTCTCACTTACTCAGAGTCACATCACATTAGAATTTGCTAATTTGCCATCCTTAATGACTTGTGTTTTGTTCAAATAAAACTTCAACCTTTTCATAGCCTCATTTATCACTCACATGTTATTAATTGTGTGTCTCATTTCTCCAAGCAAATGAAATTCTCTCCTCCCTCCCTTCATCTTTCCCTCCCTCCCTCATTCATTCATTCATTCATTCATTCATTCATTCATTCATTCATTCATCATTTTTATTGTCTCTCAAAGGAATAATTCCCCTTTCTGAAGCAATACCTTCCCTGTTATTTATTAGATTTGAGGCCTTCAAACTTACACCATGTCGGGTATAGTACAGAGTATGAGTTTGTTTGAAAATTCTCTCCTTGATTCCAGTGTCAAATAAACTATTGTTCAAACTGTAGATGAACCCATTTTAGTGTATTTTGTAGCAATAAGCCAACCATAGATTCAGGACAGAGAATTTTAGGATTGAACTGGACACTAGAAAGCATTTACTCTCCATTCATCAATTTCAAATAAGAAAAGATTATTTTTTCTGGAAATGGGGGCATTTTTATTTCCCCTTAGATAATAGTGCCAAATGCACTAATCTAATAAATAAAAGGAGTTGAATCTCTAAGCCACTGCTTCCAATGTTCTATGTCTCTGAGCAGCTTAAAACAGCAGAATTCAAGTTGTCTCTGATCTTTTATGTGCCATCGTCAGCCCATGCCAGCTTCCAGTGTGTGACCACTGTGAGCCCCTAACGGGGTGGGCTCCTGGCGGGGTTACATGTAACTAAACAGTGCTTCTCAAGCTCTCTGCGGTGAAGAACTCGTCCATGTACCCTCACTCCGCCTCTTCCTTTCAACCCATTGCAGATCGATATTTTTCATAAAGTGCAATAAAATTAATTTATGCAATTTAATATAAAAATACCAAATAAAACGCAAGCCTATTATTATTAGATTCAATAGATAAGAAATGATCAACTTGTTAAATTTCTGACCTTTTACTTGTGATGCTTGAACTTAGCTCATTAGGGTAGTCCGCTGGGCTTGATGTGTAATGAGTTTTCCAAGTTCTTTGTCCTGAAATTGGGAGGGTCTTAAATATTAATCCAGCAATACCAATGATTGATTGATGACTGTGATATACTTAAGAGACCCATGTAGTGTCACTGGGGGCATATTATATGTGGATAAATTTATTATATAATAGACAAAATATGTGATGTGTGTGCATGAGATCATATATACATTGTATGTATAATATATAATGTATGTGAGATTTTATATATATATACACACATACATACACACCTACATATATAAAAACCATATACAGGTAACACCAGCTTTTCTGATGAGAGTGGTCTTGGCAGTCATTTCCCCCTTTTCCCTTTTCCTTTCTTCTTTGCTGTCCTGGCTCCGACCTCACTGCTGCTGGAGCCTTGTCACTGTGTCGTCATGGGTGTGCTTCATTTGCTACTTTCTACCTGTCCTCCAGTTCCAAGTCCCGTTTTGTGTCCAGCTCATGGGTCAGTGGGGTTCATCTCAGCTCCCAGGAAGATTCAGGTCTTGACATTAAATCAGAATACTTAGGGCTTATTAGCAAGTTCATCCTCTTCGACAGGACTGTGCGTTTGTTGGCTCTGAATGCTATTTAACCTACTTGGGAGGTTTGGTTATTCAGTGTAAAGTACCATATAAAGTAATTGGGAAGGAAAGTGGAGACCCCGTCCCCAGATAAGTGCTTAGAGTTTTGGAGGAGACAGACATGTGAGTAACTTGTTGGCAGAGGCTGCCACAGAAGTTTTTATAAGTTAGGAGGAGGGCATAAAAGAGGAGGTAGGTCATTGATTCGGGGATTAGCTGGGAAAGGCTTCACTATAGTGCCAGCGTCACAATGAGTTAAGGCAATTTGGTGGTGGAGGATGGGGGTGTTCCGAGTGGAGGACTGGGATGCGTAGTGTATTCCAGGTCAGATACATTTGGGAAAAAAAGAACTGAGAGGTGAAAATGAAGGAGATTGGGATTTTCGGAGCTACGTGTCAGGCACCCCCAATTTGGATAGCTTCAATGATGACTTTCTGTTTCATGCTGTTTTGAGACCCCTATAGTAAGAACTAAGAGTGGTGTTCACTTTTAAGATTCAGCTGGAGGCAGAATGGGACCTACCTCTTTGTGGTAGTTACCTGGAAAAGAAGGATTCGTGCACAGCAAATGGGCAGTTAAAATTTTGCACATCCTTGTCTATATTTTGAAAGACTTACATAAGTCTTTGAAGAAATGAAAAGTGCCAAAGCTTAGGAACAAACTAGATATTAGGAAGGTGTCTCTGACCTAATTTATTTGCATATTAAGACTTATTAGCCAGTTAGCCCAGGCAGAAACATACCCCCAGTAAAATTGAAGCAACCTGTATGTGAGCTGTTTGATTTTCATACTTAATCACTCTTCACAGAAATGTATTTCTAATTTTCATGATTCATTTTTTTGTATTTCTAAGGCCTAATATAGATAGGTTTTCAGAAGTGGAAACCCAATACTCATAGGTAATAAGCTGGTATACATTGAACCCTTGAGTTGACGAGTTGAGAATTCTGACGGGACCAAGGAGTGGCTGATGTGCAGTAAGGGTGAAACGCGGGGTGTGGCTGGGGGTGGATGAGTGAGATGGAGAGTAGTAATGCTGGAAGGGTAGGCAGTAGCTGGACTAAGGCAAGGGACTTTGTTTCTTAGGCCATGGGAGACCTTACAGAGTTTTAAAGCGTGAAGGAGGGTGTGAGTGTGAGAGGAGCATCCAATTCACGTTCCAGAACTATGAATCTGGTAGCAATATAGGATACGTTCATTTTATGTAAATGAAATGCAACTCATGTGTCATGGAAAAGAAACTCCAGTGCTGATAGGGGAAGAAATCTGAGACTAGGCAAGACCCCAGCAGTGGTACGGAGGAGAGATGCAGGGACATGTCTACATGGTTATTAGTTTTATTCATTCAGTAGATAGTCATTAAGTTCCGACTAGCCACCACATGCTAGGGCGTCGTGGACAGTCACACAGACATAGTTCCTGACCTCAGGGCACACAGAGAGAAGCCTAAGACAGCCTCCATGTCTCTACTTAGGTAACTAGATGGAAGCTGATGGTCTCAGCACCATAGGAAATACCAGGGCAGAAAGGCCCCTGTGTGTCCTTGAGTAGCTTCTCAGCAGTTGGAGCTGACATGCAGTTCTGGACAAGCTCAGTTGGAGTGTGTTGGAAGTAGTTAGGACTTGGGTTGATAGGTCTAGATCAGAGCTTCTATGACCTTCACATGCTTTGAAACCACCTAAAATCTTGTTGAGATGAAAATTTTGATGCGTTAAGTCTTTGGAGTCTGAGATTCCTCAGTTCTAACAAGCTCCTAGGCGACACCATTACTGCTGGTCCACAGGCCATACTTGGAGCAGTGGAAAGTGTAGTTAAAAAGCTGATTAGAAATAGGATGGGTAACTCCTTGCTTTGGGAGAATGTCCGTGCTATTTTTCTCTGTCTCTGTCTTTGTGGGCGTGCACACACGTTTAAAGCTTTAGAAGAAACGTATAAACAAACTCTTTGGAGGAGCAGCATTTCCAGTTTTGGAGAATAATGCCGACATATGTGAATGTATACATTCATTTACAGTGAAATTGCTTTTGCAGAGAGTCCATAATCTCCAGGTCATCTGGAAAATATTTCTTTATGTCAAACATGGACAGAACATATTTTGTTGACTTTACTTGTGGTTGTCAAAGGTGAATAACGGACTCATATTTACAGATAACCATTTCCAAACCACACTTTATTTTTAAGTGTTGACTTTTCAACTCTAATCCATAAAATCTGAGAGGCGGTAAAAGAGAAAACAAAATGTCTGGCTACCATTTTTACGGAATGTATTTCTGTGAGGGAAATACTGTGTTGTGTTTGCTGCCTCAGGAGAAGAAGACAGTAAATGACATTTGTGGAATAAATATACGTAATTGCACGTCATATTCTGAGCCTGCACTGAAAACCGGAAGACGACATTGGTTTTTCACTTTCTTGTTCCCTTACAGCCCAGACGGTTTAGAAGAAAGCTTTAAATTTTTATTCTCTGCATCTTAAATGAGGACAAGGATGCATTTACAACAACAACAACAACAACAAAGAGGCTTTTCTAAGATGCACAGAATTACAGGGAGGTAGTTTTTCTTGGGCTGAAATCCAGCCATCGTTTAAGTAGTGACTAGGCGTGTAAGTCAATTTTTCATAAGCATGAGTTGCTCTTGTAGTGACTAGTGAATGTGTTCTTTGCTCTGAGCATTGTCCCTATAAATTATTGGGGGGAAAGGAGCAAGTATCACTCTCCTCCTAATGGGAACAATTTCTCTAATTAGGACTTCCTTCTTTACTGTGTCCGTGGGGATGATGTGGTCCGTGTGACACTGAAGGATACTATAAGAGTGAGACTTTCCTGTCTGTAGTTTCATTTCCTTTTACTTGTCCATGGACTTCACTCTCACTGAACAGGAAAAAGAATCAGTTGCATAGAGGAAGGTAGAGATGTTTCAGTCTCACTAATAGACCAGAACCTCACCAGGGAGACAGCTGTTGGTCAGTGAAAGGTGCTCAATGTCAGAGACCTGGGTGGAAATCCAGGCTCAGTTTCTTGCCTGTTTTGTCACTGTCTCAGAGCTGTGGTCTGCCTGGCATGGAATACTGCACCCATAAAACATGTTTATAACATAGTAAGAATATTGTGCCGTGAGGACATATTCCTGTATTGTGCCACGAGGACATATTTCTGTGTAGGCAGTACTCACAATGATGTGCCTCATGCTGAAAAATATTGGATTGGCCAAAAAGTCCAGTTTGTTTTTTCCATAAATAAAAGAGACATTTTTCATTTTTTCCGATACCTTTATTGATTTGGATATCTTGAGTATGTTGGCTATCTCCTGCGTGGTACAACATTGCTCATTCTCGAAGAATGTCTCAATTTGATCGCTATCAACTTCAACTCGTCTACTCGACTGTGGAGCATCGTCCAGCGAGAAATCTCAGCACAAAACTTCACCAACCACTTTCGACACATTTGATCAGTCATAGTACCTTCTCTGTACACTAAACAAATCTTTTATTTTTGCGTTTCAGTTCCATTTTTACCTTTCTTGAAACAATAAAGCATAATATGTCAAAAGCGTTGTATATTTTCTTCCATCTCCAATATTAAAATGGCTACACAAAAATTCACCAATTTTGATGTTCTTAAAATGCACGCTGACACGACAGCTGTGACAATACACACTAACAAAATTGTTTTCCAAGAAGTTAAAGACAACTAAGGGCTACTACAGCCATCTTACAGAAAAAAACAAGTGAACTTTTTGGCCAACCAATTCGCAAGAAATAAACTAAATGACAAGTATGTAAATATCTCAGCTAATGGCATGAAATGCAAATAGCTAAAAAGTGTCAAACTGATATTTTGAAGATTTTACATTTTAGATTTGAAATTGATGCCAAAATGTATGTCAGTGACCTTATAAAAGTTCTGTAGAATTTGAGGATGATTCAGGTTTCAGGGGAAATAATGCAGAATTTAAGGAAATGTGTAAACATAAAACACAACTTTTCCCAAATGACCATTTTGACCATAAAATATCTTTTTTTTGCACATGCACATTTACAGTTCTACCAAACTATTAGTTCATTTTTTTTCCTAGCTAATTCCATGAAATTTTACCTTCCTGTAGTTCTAGGAGAAATCTTTAGGCTTTGCTTGAGTCCTTATTAAAAATAATTTAACTAAATATAAGGAGATATAAAGCAAATTTGCACATATGCAAAAAGCTTTTTCTACATTTTTTTTAGACACTAGGAAAGACAACTCTAGCGTGCTCTCCCAATAAGGTTAAAATGTGTGTGCACACACGCTCATTCGTGTTGTATTCCCATATGTAAAACGAATGAAATAATTAGGAGGCGTCTACAGAGATTGTTTTGTTTCTATCCTTTTGCTCTAAAAATGTTGCTGAGACAGAAACGAATATAACATTTTGAAATTAACTCAATCAGAAGACAGAGTCTATAAAATATAATGGCAAAAATGAGATATGTTTCTTTACCATGTAGTTAGTATGTGCTGAATTAGAATTCTAGAAGGCTATGTAACACTAGAAAAATTAGGAATTTCCCCCCAAAGGTTCCCCAGGTATCCCTGTGCTTTCTCTGGGTAGCACTGAAATGCCAGGCAAGTAGACTTGGCATTTTATAGTCATCGGAACTCAGGGTGGCAGATTCTGAATCTACATATACAGCAGGTGAAAGACCAGGGTGGATTGTTGTGTGTTTTATAACATCAAAGGAGACCTTGACAAAAATGATCTTGAGCAAAGCTACCTGTAACATTTGCTCTCTTGGTGACTTAGAGTAAATTTGGAAGCCTGAGATAGACTGACTAAAAACAGGTAGCAGCGATGAGTTTGTTCAGGGCCATTCACACATTGGCCCCGGGGAAATTCAGTCGGCTGCCTTAGGTTTTGTGGTGAAGCTCACTGCCCCCAGAGAAAATGTCCTTCATTTCTCTTCTGATTCCAATCCAAATGACGAACAAGATAACTTACATAGTGAGCAGGCAACATTTTCATACCAGTGCGGTACAGTCAAAGCCAGCATCACTGGTCATATGGGCAGCTGTGATTAATCATAGATGGATGGAAATACTGGGAACTATGTTAAAAAGGTTAGCCCCCCCCCCAAAAAAAAAAATCACAGATCACCATTTTCTCACTCAGGTACTCCAGCTCTTTTCTCTCACCCTTGATCCTGATGCCATTATTGACCATCAACTTCTCTGTCCAGGCCTGGCTTTACTGACCAAAGATTCTAGGGCCATTCTGCCATTGTTCTTTTTGTACTGGCTTCTCTCTGTCAACATAGAGAAGTAATCCTGTGTACATAATCATACATAAACCCAGACAAAACGATTAGCCTTCAAACAAAAAATTTGTGTTCCAAAATCATTTCTTATACTTCTATCATTTTTCTATTTTTTTAGATTGTAGACTTTTGGAATTAGCCTGATTTTTATAGGCCTCATAATAAACTATATGGGAGAAATTGCTCTGCTTAGCAGGCAAATGAATGCAGCATCAATAACTATTTGATAAGACTCAGATTTGTATTTCCAGTAGGTCTTGGGAACCACTATCTGAAGATTAGATTATTTGGGTTTGTTCCAGTCTTACTATTCTGTAGGAGGTTGTGACTGTTAATAATGAGTGGCATACTTTGAAGTTCCTTCCTTCCTTCCTCTCTCTTTTTTCCTAAAAATACTTTCAAATTACATTTTTGTCAGGTTCTAAGTAGCCTAAGTTTAATTATATATCCATCAATTTTGTCTTTGGAAAGAATTTTACTTATCTTTTCTGCATAAGTGAAAATTATCTATTCTCACTGGCATCTCCCAAATTGAAATTTCCCTCTTTATATGATATATTTTTAAATGTGTATTTTTAAAAAATGATGCCCTTTAGCTCTTTCTTAGGAAGCCTGGTACAGGATGATTCATCATCAAAATGAGAAAGGTTCGCTATGGCTGTAATTTGCATGAGAAATATCAGTTGATTTTTATCACCATTTGGAGCAAATGTATTTGTTTTTCTCTTCTAATATGAGCATATAAATATCTGGAGAATATATATGAATAATGAACACTTTTTTATGGAGGACATTTTCCCCCCTAAAAGCATTGTTCTTTCCTCATTTTTCTCTTTGTCATTCATTATTTAAATTTCATGAAAGACTATGGTTGTAACTCATGTAATTTATCCTTCACCTGATCCTTCTGCTTAAAAATATGCTCGTAACCAGTCAACTAGCTGTTTTAGCTGATTCTTCATCAACCACAACGTCACATCCTGTGATAATCATTTCTTCTCGCCAAGGTGTTTATTGTAAAGTTGACCATATGCATGCATACTGTAATGTGCCCGTGTGGTGTACACAGTAATAAGGAGGTGAACACTGTGCCCACCACATGGTGATTCAGAAAAAGCAGTTACACACTTATATACACCCTGTGCCCCGCCCTGAGCACCTCGCTCTTCATCGCTCTGCGGAGATGATCTCTGTAATGAATTTTGGGCGAATCACCGCTGTGTTTTTATTTATAGCTTTAATAGCTACGTATGCATCCAAAAGCAATATTGTATCACTTTTGCCTGTTTTTGAACTTTACGTAAAATATAAGGGTATTTAATTATTTATTTTAAGACTTTTGACTTAATGGTATGTTTGTAGATTCATCCATGCTGGTGCCCGGAGTGTGTCCATTTTCTCTGTTCTCGAGGTTTTCGTGGAATGGTTACACCTCCATTTTTTTTATTGTACTGTTGGTTGGCATTAACGTTAAGATCCTCACATTTTTTATACTAGAAACACAGCTTCAATGGACACGTCTCCTGGTTAACACATGTGGGGATTATTCTTAGGGTTTATATATGGATTAAAATTGCTGTGTCATAGGGGATGCACCAATTTAGCTTTATGAGAAAACACCGAGTAGTTCTCAAACAGTTCGTCCTGTTTTCACACTGCCTAGTGGCAGATGCTCTAGTTTTAATTTTTGCTAAGCATCAGGTGTGAGGTGCTACAAAATTATGTGTAATGACTCTCCTGCAAAATTCTTGTTCCTGTATTTAAATGTCTTTCTCCATGGGTATTATCCTTTTTTGAAAAATTGACTCAAAGCCATTTTAATGAATTCTGGAAGTGAGTGGTTTGTTGGTGTTGTAGGCTACAAATATCACAGCTTGTGACTTTATTTTATTTTTGTTTTTGACAAGCAGGATATCCTTAATTGTAATTGTGTTTATAAGCCTATTCTTTTTATAGTTTTTGTGTCTTAAGAAAATTTTTCTTATCATAACATTATAAAGATATTCTGTTGTGACTTTTTATGTGGTGATGTTCAGCTCCATTGTAATTCATTTCTATAGATGTAGCCGACTTCCATCACCATTTATTGATTCATCCATCTACTTTTCACCCATTTGCAAAGCCTGCTCCATCAAAAATAAACTCTTCTTATATGTGCATGTTTATTTCTGGACTATTTTGTTCTATCAGTCTGTTTATATGTATGAGTAGCAAAAAGCACATCGTTTAATCACTAGAGTTCTATATAAAAACCTTAGTATTCTCTTCACCTTGTTCTTCTGGAGTTTCCTAGTTTCATGCCCTTTACTCTTCGATATACATTATAGAATAAGCTGATCAAAGCCTAAGAAAACCCCTGCTGAGATTTGGGTTGGAATTATATTAAATATATATAACAGTCTGGGGAGAACTGGCATCTTTCTGATATTGAATCTTATTATCTAACAACATGTGTACTCACCATTGATTTAGGTTTTTAAAGTGCCTTTCAATAAGTTTTTGAGAATTTCTGCAAAAAAGACTTGCACAAAAATTAATCTCAACCCTTAAAGTCTGTAATACTTCTTATAATGTTTTCAGATATTCACCTTAAAAATGGCATGTTTTATCCCTGGCCAGGGGGCTCAGTTGGTTGGAGCAACATTCTGTGCAGCAAAAAGTTTGCAGGTTCGGTCCCCAATTGGGACACCCACAGGAGGTGACCAATCAGTGTCTCTCTCTCTCTCTCTCTCCACTTTTCTCTCTCTAAAATCAATAAATATATCCTCAGGTGAGGATTTTTAAAAATCACATATTTTACTTTAATATTATTGGAACCACAAAGCAACATAAATCTAGTGATGAAAAATAAATGAAAAATTCATTACACAGTCCTCTCTCTGTCCTACACAGGGCAAATGTTTCCTCCAATCACTAGTCTATCTTGATAATCACTCATCAAGTCGATTATGATCTATATTGTCTATGCCAATGGTGTTGCTAGTTATTTAGAAGGCAGGTTCTAAGTATTACTCTTCCAGATAGTATTATTTAGTTATATATGCAATTATCCTTTCTAAAAATGTGTGTCATATGCAATACAATTATCCCACCATACTATACAATATAATAAATAGCTAATACAATATTTTTTACTTAGATGATGCTACTTACACATAATTCTCTGGCTTATTATCATAACAATTCCCCTCACATTGCTGAGGTCTCTTCAAGATTTCCAGTATCTTCCATGGACAGGATTTCTTTGGGTCTCTCAATGACATTCTCAAGGCCAAACATATGTTATTCTCATTTTGAAGAGGAAGAAGGGGAGACTTGGAAGAATTAAGTAGTGTGCACAAGATTGTCTACTTAATTGGCTTGTAGTAAAGGTGAGCTTTGAAGTCAGGTTTGCTGAATTCAGAGCAGTGTCCCTGCCTCTGTCCAGCTTGGGTGGTGGTGGTAGGTTTGGATTGGCCCTGTGACCCTTTTTTTATCATTTTTATTCAGTTTATCTATGGTGAAAGCTGTAGTTGGAGTGTGCTTGGTTGCAGCCCCTGGGAGGGTTCCTTCTCATTACCCGGAGTCCAGTTTGTGCCTGCTGGCCATGCCCGCCCGAGGTGGAATTTATTACCTCTACCTTAGATAAGCCTGGCATGCCCTATTATGCATTTGTTTCTTTCTTGTATTTTTTACTACCTTGTACTGGTTCTGATTACTTATCACCAGAAATATCTTCTGGGCTGCTTTGCAATTCTATTATGAAAAGACAGATAAATTGTTATTCTCCTAAGAAGAGGCACAGAACCCATAATGCAATGCCTTACTAAATGTTAATTGATGATGGAAAAGATTTAAATATTTTTCTAAAAGTTAATATTTTATGGTTATCTACGCAAATCCAATTTTGTCAAAATCACGTTGCCTCCTTATAAGAAGTGGCCCAGTTCAATGTATGAGCAAATACTCGTGCTGTTGAGTTTATGAGCGAATAGAATGTATCAGCTCATAAAATCAAACTTGCTCTCGTGCTTGGTACGGTGTGGGATTTCATCAGGAGGGTACAGAATACTGTTGCTTTATCAAGTCTGTGCATTGGGAAGACCCTTGCACAGGACGTGTGTGATATGCCACGTTTTTACACGGCTGTCCCTTTCCCTCCAAGGGCATCTGTCCTGCAGAGTCCTCTCCTTGTGGGACTCCTAGTCTTCACCAGAGCAGTATCTGTTCCTGTGGACCGGGATGTCTTCCGGTAGTTCCCAGTTTTACTGAGCACCGACCATGAATGGAGCTGCATTCCAGAGGAGGAACCCTTGATGAGAACGATGCTCTGTTAACTCTAGGAAGGTAGACCGCTTTAGTCCATTCCCACCTTCAAGTTTGGCAGTAGAATGCTAAACAATGGGATTCGCTGTAATCCCTTCAGTATTTGCAGGATGCTCTGTTTTATGGAATTTATAAAGGGAGCTCTGGTAGGTAAAACTGCTGTTCAAGTCCTTTTTTATGTGAAGTCTGTGTATTAATCAAAACAGCTGTGTGGGCTACTAGGTAGACTGTAACGCCAGGTGGCAATGACACGTCTTCCTCGTTAACGATCAACGCCGGTGAGTGGCAGAGACCTCCTGTGGGTGATGGCCTTTCTCGATGGGCAGTCTCGCTGGGTGGTAAGGAAAATTAGTATGGGCCGTAAGAAACCATTTCAGCTCTGCCCTGAACTTAATAGTGCTGGCTTTCATGGCCCGTTAACACGCTGCGCCGGTGCCATAAAGTGTTCAAGCTGACAAACGCTGTCAAAGCTCTCTGGACGCAAAGATTTTCTGCGGTATTTAACATGTTCCCTTTCAGTTTAATGACGCCCAAACAGGCATCGGTTGTTGTTTGTTTAACACACGACGTGGTCTCTGGAGCCATCCCGCACGTCAGCCACGATGTGCCGTGGGTGCGCCGTGGGTGCGCCGTGGTCCAGGGGCCTTTCCCGGTGCAATTCTTCCGTTGGAAACTGAGGAGTCGTGCTGACTCCTTACAGTTCACTCTCTCCCAGATGTAAAAGAGGTGTGCATACCTGCTGTGAAGTCATTGGGTTCGTTTAGTTTTCGGTGCCTGTTAAACGAGCTTTTGTCATAAAGACTCAGGTGTGAGCTAGGAATGATAACTCTGTGAAGGTTTTCTTATGAGGTGCCCATCGGTAGGTAGCTCAGGGTTCCCGTTTATACAGCTACTGAATGCTAGCTTACTGGTACCACTACTGCAAGTACTAATTAATAACACATGCTTTGCGCATATTCTGTACCAGGCACTGTTCTGAGTGCTTTGTACATATGTGTTGTTAAAATTTTCACAATGGACCTATTCATTCCTCATTTTACAGAGGAGAAGAACTAAGATACAGGAGATTAAATAATTTCTTCAATGGAGGTTCCTCAAAAAATAAAAAAAATTGAACTACCATACAATCCAGCAACTCCTGGGTATTTATCTGGAAAAAAAAAACTAGTTAAAAAGATAATGCATCCCTATGTTCATTGTAGCATCATGTACAATAGCCAAGATATGGAAGTAGCCTGGGTGTCCATCAGTAGATGAGTGGATAAAGATGTGGTGTATCCAGAATGGAATATTCCTCAGCCATAGAAAAGAATGGGATCTTGCCATTTATAATAACATGGATGGGCCCTGGCTGGTGTAGCTCAGTGGATTGAGCGCGGGCTGCAAACCAAAGGGTCGCCAGTTCAATTCCCAGGCAGGGCACATGCCTGGGTTGCAGACCAGGTCCCCAGTGGGGGCCATGTGAGAGGCAACCACACATTGATGTTTCTGTCTCTCTTTTTCCCTCCCTTCCCCTCTCTCTAAAAATAAACCAATAAAATCTTTTAAAAAATAGTAACCTGGCCGGACATCAAAGGTATTATGATAAATAAGTCAGACAGAGAAAGACAAATACCATATGATTTCACTTATATGTGGAATCTCAAAAAAATCAAAACAAATGAACAAATAAAATAAAAGAAAATGGAAATAGACTCCGAGAAACAGAACAAACTGATGGTTGCCAGGGTGGGGGGTGGGGGCGGGGGTGGTGCATAGGTGATCAAGGTGAGGGGGAATGAGAGGCACACACCTCCATTTAGAAAAAAAGGAAGTCATGGTGATACAATGTGCGGCATAAAGAAAATTGTCAATATTACTGTGATACCATGTAACAGTAACAGATGACTCACTGTGGCGATCCCATTGTAAGGAATGTAAGTATTGACTCTCCATGCTGTACACCCAACCCTGATATCTATGCCACTACACTGTAATGCAGTATAATGTGTGTGTGGCCATGCAGACGGGATATGGTGGAACCCCAGTTGGAACCCAGACATTCTGGGTTCAACGTTGGTGCACTGAAACAAAATGAATGCTTCAGATCGACTGAAATGACGCCAAGTACAGCCTTGGCATTGAAAGGGAGTGCACATACTGAGTGCTTGCCTGTCTGGTTTTTTTGTTTTGTTTTACTTTTAACAAAGAGAACATATTTCTTTTATACATATAGATTAGGATCAGAGAGTTTAGATTGCCCTTCTGGTCACATTCTCCACGGCTGGACATGGAGAACAGTTGGAGCGGGAAGAATGGACGTTTCTGGGTTCCATTACCCTTCTCTTTACCACGGGCCTTTCGTCTCCCAGAGTGCTGCTACCGTAGTCTGCAGCCTCGGATGCTGCTGAATTCGCCGCAGAATCGAACTGCATTTGCTACCCTCAAAAACTGGGGGGCGCCCTGCGGAAAGAACCCACTAGCGATTCTTTTTGTTTGTTTTTACTAACTTCACCTTTAATGTTTCATAATACTATGAGGAAGCTACTGATTTCAAGGATTGGGATTCATGTTTTCTTTTCCTTTTTTATTCTATAAATATCAATCAAGGCTGATTCCGACTGAAGTTATTGTCCCTAGTGAGTTCATAAGGACATTATAATTCACCAGTAGCTGATGACTGAGTGGATATAGAGGAAGAATGAAAAGGTAGAATTAAAACATAAATATACAACAGTGATAATTTCTTCAATAAGACATGTAGGCACCTGAAATTTACAACAGGACACCAGACCAGATCATTAGGAAGTTTGGATTTTCTCTCCATCCCCATGTTTCTCAATTTTTTTTCTTTTCTTTCTTTTTTTTTTTAAAGATTGCATTTATTTATTTTTAAAGGGAGGGGAAGGGAAGGAGAGAGAAAGAGAGAAACATTGACCAGAGACCTCTCAGGCACACCCCGACTGGGGACCGAACCTGCAATGCAGGTGAACTTTTGCTTTGTGGGGATGACGCCAAACCAGCTTAGCCCCACTGGTGAGGACTCGGCTTCTCTTTCTGATCGGAGCCCCCATTAAGGCTTCTTACACGGATCTCAGTCATGTTTCCAGTAGAACTTGCGAACCGCACTTTGCTTTCCCGGCAGCGATTTCTGTCCCAGCTGCAGTTGAGAACATGAAGGTCATCCATCTATATCCTGAAAGGATGAATCACATAGTTATGTTCTGGAAAGTGGGCTGAGAAGAAAAATTTGCTACTCTATTAATTAGAGCCCTTTAAATAAGCTTAATCATTTGCTTGTTTGAACTAAAGTCATCTTCCTTAATCACCATCATTAGTGGCTACCCATGAATGATTATCTCTGAATTTCATAAGCATGTTAGGATTTAATGCATTTCACATTCCCCATTAGGGATTAGATATCACTCAATATCTTACTATACCAATATTTTTTTAAGCATGAGATTAACTATAGGAATGTTTGACTGCGGTGGTCGAGGGGCACCCTCCTGCCCAGTGGTTCACACACTGGCGTGGAGGCGGTACTGGGAGGGCAGCGAGAGGGATTGGAGGAGCCAGATGACCCATAGTTTAAGCTTCCCAGGGGACTTCAGAGTGGACCTCCCCAAAGATGAGAAATGCACGGTAGTCTGCAGTAGTCTTGACCTTTTCCAGTGATGGACAGTTGCTTCACTATCTTTTGGAAGTAGCCCATTGCGCTTTGGGATTTATGTAAAAATTCTTCTTTATACCTAGCAGAATGACTCATCACATTCGCTCCTACCTACTTCTGATCTTTGTTCCTTTTCTGCGAGGTGGCCTTTTGAATATCGGGAGCCACCTTGGTAGTCCTACTGCTCATTCTCATGTACATGGGACCATGCCACCATGTCCCATGTTCTGCACCTTGGAGCTCTCCCGTGATCACAGTTCTCCTTCTCCATGTCTTGCATGTGGAAATAGACACCGTATGTTGCAAAGAAATTTCACAGTTACCGTCCACACACATAGCACCTCTGGTTTACCAAATGTTTGATATATGTTTACATGTATTCTTGTTTTACCCTCTGGCAGACACAAAGCTCTCACGGTGCACTGATTTACCGTCATTCTCCCGAATGGACTCAAAGCTCCAGGAAGGCAGGTACTGACCTCGTTCCAACGCAGCGCAGTAGCACTTTTATGGGTCTCATATTCTGCTTGAGGAAGGCAGACAAGTTATAAAATTAAATTGAAGAAGTAAGACATATCAGGTGATTTTTTTATATAGTGATACAACTCCCAGAGCAATGCACTCAAGAACAACAGTGCGGAGGTGATACCGTGAGCTGAGAGCAGCCACACAAAACGTGCCTGGTTCCAGCAGACGGGAGGGACGCATGGGTCCCGAGGTGGGAACGAGCGTGACACACTCGGGAACCGCAGGTTTGGTGAGTTGTAGCAGAAGAATGGCAGCTTGGACGTTTGGGGTGAGGTGGGAGACATAAGGACCTCAATGTGAAGTCTTTATGGGTTGCATCGAGGCGGTTGAGAGAATTTAAAGTGGATTCCTCCTGCTGGGTGGACAGTGGATTCTCAGGACACACCGGTACACTGGGAGACCCACTGGATGTGCTAAAAGTGACTTTAGGAGATATAGATGGTGGCTGGGACTAGCATAGTGACAACTGTCATAAAGAGAGGTGGTTGGATTTGAGATAGGTATTGGATGGGGGGTGGCGTGGACAGAGAAAGGAAATGAGGGTGGCATTTACCATAGAATGTTGAGAAGTTGAGGAAAAACATCTGAATTTTGTCCCTAGAATCATCACTTTTTATGTAAATGGATATTCAGCTCATAAGGTGATATGCCCACTTTGAAGCACAACTGTACACTTTTGAGACACATGAGGGAAGTCTTAAAAATCCCCTGCCCCTTATCTATCCTCAATCTTAACTAGCCTTCTCTTATGTAAGTGCCAAGAAATAATGCAGACACCAGTCAGGCCAAGAGACACTGATTTTTTTCTCTCACAGATCTCCCAACCTTTACTTCATCCATCAAAATATAAATTATCTGACACTTACTATTCCTTAGTTCTGTGAACTAATGACAGCTCTTCTCTCCTACTGGCCAGCTTGTGACTGGCACATGGGAAATTTGTTTAGCTTTGCAAAACAGGGCAAGGTTTTACACAGATAAGGCAGTGTGTTTACCTAAGCTGGAAGAGTTTGGCTGGCAAACTCAGGGAGATACAGCATGGGGACCAAGGTGAACACATTGCTTTAGGTTGGCTGGCTCCCATGCACTCTCTGGGCTTGCACAGGGTCCCCTCCGTCTGGTTCCTGGCCAGTGAGCCTGTGAGCACTGAAAGTTCTTGTTTCATATGCCCCGTGCTACATAACTGGTTGAGGGTGCCCTGGATACTCACCAGGAACAATGTGAATTTGTCGCAGCAAAAGTGGCGATTGTTCTAGCATGATACCTGCCTTTTACTAGCCAATACACAAGCCAATGCACTCTTTCTTGCATTTCTCCTTTTTTCTCATCATGTTGATTTTATAACTCAAAGATGCCATCCTCATTGTATTTAAGCTACTTACCCCAGCATACGAACTTTCATAATGACTTGCCAGGATTTCCCGTAGAATTATCATCTCTTAGTCTCCAAGAAGATCTCTCCGTGCCAAGTCCAACTAGACGACTTGAAATGGCCTCAACGCACCCTTTGTTTCTGCTCTTTTCCCCTTGGCTTCTAGGGTTCTTTCTGTTTAGAAAGATCTTTTCACCCCCTTAATCTCTGACTGTCACAAATTACACACATTTCAAAGACCTGCCTAATACTCCATCCTTTGTTCTTCCGATAATTTGTTTGTTCCTCCCATTTGATATTTCACCTCTTGCCCTAAGACTACATCTTAAGGGTTTTATTGCCTCTTCCCCTTTATACTTTTCAAACACTTTCTGGAGCCCCCAGTGCCTTGCACAGGCGATGTTGCCAATTAGGATTTGATGACTTTTACTGAATTTTCACTAACTACAGTCTGATAATAAGCAGCAGAAAGAAAATCATCTCAGGGCAAAGTTTCGAAATAACCAGGCCAGAGGCCTGTTTCCCCAGTTCCACTCCCCCCCTGTCAGGGATCCTGCTGCCATGAAGACTATTCAAACTTTTCATCTTTGGGGATCTTCTGTGTCTAAAGTGGCCCAGCCCCTTTGTTTTCTTGGTGGAAAGTAAGCGCAGAGGGGAATGCCCTGCAGAGTGGGCTGGGCTGGGCAGGGGCCAGGGGTACCTTCAGCGGGGCTGCCATTAGAGAGCCGGATGGACGGGGCATGCGTTCTCTTGGATTAGCGTGGTCCCCTTTGAAGTCTCCCAAGCCTGCCAGGTCTTTGCTTCCTTATGTCCCCTGAGGAAAGCCGATTCATCCAAGGTTAGCCCGGCAGTCCCTATTTTCCAGGTCTCTGGCTTCATCAGTGAAGTAGGTTACATCACTTGGAGCCCCATTACCTCCTCCATAACCTTGCTGGCTTGATCCATATTGTGGCTTATTCATTATAGAGCCTGCCCCATCCATTTTTGGCTCTGTTCCCATTGCCTACTCCCACCCTTGAATGGGACCATTTAATTCAGTAATTGCCAGGACTATAAAAGCCTGACAACCTCTGAGCCTTTTTGTGTGGTGTTTTCACCTCATTGCTCTTCTGGGTGCCACCGCTGACTTTGAACTGAATGAGCCGAGTAACCCACAGCATCACTCAGAATTATTAATGAATTGTCACCTTTCCTTTCTAAGTGCTAATGATTAACTGATTTATTTCGTAAGCCTGTCTTCTAGGCGTTTGGGAAAAGTTGTGAAGTCCTTGTTTTATACTAGGAGGAGTATCTCTAAAGTGGAGTGTGCAGTACACAGGCCATCCCGTTATATTTATTTTGATATCATGCCTTTTTATTTCTATTTTTAAATATACATGAAAATTTGCATAGTAGGATATGAGTATAGTTGATAAAAAATGCATCCATCGATGTTACATGCTCAGGTGATTTCACTGATAGGGGTGGATGATCAGAGTGTTTGGGGACCACTGATGTGCAGAGCGTTGAGTCTGGACTCAGGACTGTTTGCCCGAACCCTTTACTAGTTGTGTGACCTTGGACTAGCTGTTTAGCATCCCTGGGTCCTATGTCCTCACTTGCAAGTTGAAAGCAAAACCATTTCCTAGGGTTGTTGAGAGAATGTGAGCGTGTGAACGTGATGTGTGTGAAGGAGCTAGCAAGTTCACAGCACACAGTGTGTGCTTGTTACTGTGGTTATTCATAGTTATTATTGATACTATTATTGCTCACATTGTTATTTTGTCCTATTGTCCTAGTATTTCACCACTGTTGTATATCAGAGGATCTGAGCCTGTTCCACATGTCAAATCATTAAAAAGCATCTCATACCAAACACATTCTAAATGTGAAGATATTCAAATTAGAATTTTAAAAACTATATACACCACATCCCCCTAAAATTAATAGTATATATAGGTTTATAATATATTTGCTTAACTTCTCCAAGAAAGGGAGCAAAAGTAATTCACTGAAGCTTTAAAAAACACTTAATCCTTACTACATTCAATAGGGCCATTTTGTTGGTAAGATTAGGTCGTGATGAATTTTCTTCAGTAATTTAGGAATTAAACTCTTTCAGATAACATGTCTCATAAGCCTCCCTTCTGAATGTTGCCACACCATACGCGGTTTTACAGTGATGTACCAGCAGAAGATGTTTAAGAGAATGAATCGCTTACGATACATTTATCTCGTGTGTTCGCTGAGATCTGAGAATGTTAGAGAATTCTTCAGTGAGGTAAAGAAAAGTTCAACATAGTTTGCAAGACTGGTTCATGTGGAATTTATAAGAATGGACTGACCAGCATGCCCTTTTAAAATTCCATAGTTAATCTCTTTATTGAAAGCTGCTGGGCTCCTTGATTAAGGAACCCTTACGGGATGGTTGCTTTTAGTGTCATACAAATGAAGCTGAATTGTTGCTAAGTAAATCACCGTAGATCAAAGTGCTTTGTGGTCAGAGTACTGCAGTTAATTTTTTTTTCATTAAGTTTTAAAGAGAAGGTGAAGGGTTGAAGAATGAAACACACCGAATTTGACATCTGTGATGTCCATTTCCATTCGTGCACTTCTTTTAAGGATCTAATCGACACAATTGGGCAGGTAGTGCAGTAAAGCATAAATGGATAAATGGAAAGCCGAGTCAATTAATAATTGTTTCCTATTTCTGATTGCCCAGATCCTGCCTAGCCTTTAAGAAATCAGGAGGCATGTGGGCAAGACTTCAGGTGTACCGGACAGAAGACAGAAGAGGCCCATCTGTTGGCTCGTCCATGGTGTAAAATCCCTGTTGTCATAATCACCTCAACATTAAGTGTACACAGGACCATTAAGTGGCAGTAAGGTACCCTGTGACTTTAGGGGTACGAAGGAGTGACATGTTACCTTTTGTGCCCTCCCTGAAGGGTAGAGCATGTATCTTCTTCCCCTTTATTGTCCAGCGCCTGAAGTAGTGGATGAATGAGTTTGGATGGATTAAATAAATACAGGGGTGTATGTGTTGCTGGATGAAGATAACAGTGAGGAAAGAAATAAAGGAAAAGGACCGAAATAGTGGACTCACATGGAAATTGGATCTACCATAAGAATTATACATAGGTGTTTCTCTCATAGTGTGATTTTACTTGTGAAAAGTTCAGGCTTTGCTGTGTTAAAATTTGTTACTGTATAGTATATAGTGTTATGTAGGTATATTTAATGATACAATAAATGTAGCGGTGGGAAGGAGTCATGTTTTTCCATGTGCATTTCAGTATTTTCCAGGACAGCTCCTAAAAAAAGACACATAACACTCATTTGACATACGAGTAAGTAATGATCTTTATTTCAGATATGAAAACCAACAAATTTATCCTAAATATCTCATTTAAGGCCATAATGAAAACCAGAGTTCAACTTAGAAAGGAAAACCCATAAAACTGGGTTTCACTCTAAAGCTCTGGCTAGAAACCTGCAGCCTGCCTCACGGAAGGAGATTAACTCCATTATTGATCATTGACTTTTTTCTATAGCTGATCAACACTATCATTCTATTTCTGTAGCTTTGCTACATTATTACCATTGCTGATACCATCAATTTGTCTACTTGGTTGACTAGACATAGATGAGTGATAATGTTAATTTATTATCCTATTTTTTTTTCTGCTGGTGGTAAATGCAGTTTCTAAAAAGGGACAAAATGACACCGATAGCAAATATTCTGTTGGTGATACTCCTTTTGAACATGTGTGAGACAGGATTTACAGAAGCCTCAAATGAATGAAAGAAGAATTCACATCAAGTTTCTAGGAAGATGTGTGTGAACAAAGAGTGTTCTTTAATACCTAGCTGATCTGGGAAATGGCCTTGTGCTGCATTAGGCAAATAGCTGACCTATGTGTGGACTCATTTATGCTGACACAGCTGGGTCAGAAAGAAATAATTGTATTGTGCTTAACCATCTTCAAGTTCTGTGGCGACATGTTTTTTAAGTTTAGCTGCCTTCCTGAGTTTTCAAGATATTGCAAATGCATTAAAAAATACTCTGTATTGTGAATGCACATTGCTGCCACGAAACGTGGTGAGAGAAAGGGTTTTAGCATTGGTTTCACTATTGAAGTGATCATAGAATTCATCAGTTGTTTTCATCATGTGTGGGATGAGGGACAATGTTCACCGAATACTGGGGGTGTCCCAACATACAGTCTGGTGCTCCCCCCATACCAGTGGCCACCCTAATAAAAGTGCTGCCAGGATTTCCTTTCTTCTTCTACTTCTTTTTCTTTTTTAATGATGCTCTTGAATTGTGACCTGCAGCCTGGAATCTTTGATCTTTATTTTTCAGCTCTGTGATCCTACCACAAGCCCCCTGATGTACTTCGGGCTCACCCAGAGAGATGATTACATGAACGTCGTAAACGCTCTGAGGGACTGAGTCCTATCAGAACCTTTGGTGGTAGGACCGCAGGGCAGCCTTTCCAGGGCTTTTATGAAACGAGCCACACGGAGGTCCCTCACACAAAAGCAAGGTCCCATGAATACACCAGTGTGGGCAGAGGGCTAGGCTCTTCTCTTCGGGGCGCACACTGCCCTCACCCAGCAGAGGTTCTGAGACATCCTGCTGTTGTAAAATCCTTTGACTGTTCAATCCAGGCTTTGCTCAACTTCTTTGACCATGAATTTGCTGTTTTTTTCTTTTGTTTTTCTTAATGCTTTTTCATATGAATTGGTGAACTCTCTCCTGTGAATGACATGAAAAAAGGAAATGGCTTATGAGCCCAAGAAGGTGAACTAAGAGTTCCAGTGGTGTATACTTCAGTTCGTAGGTACTGATTGGCCCACCAGAGAAGTCTGTAGTTTGTTCTTCTAGTTGCCAGTAAATATAAAATCTCAACATTATTAGAGTCAGGCCATTGTAAGCTAAAGAAAGTTAAGTTTGAGAATGAGAAAAATCCCCTTTTGAATGTTTTCTCAAGTACATGGTGAACTTCTGTCTTTCTGATCCTCCTGGCATCTTCCTTGCATTATTTATATCTTGGGAAAGATTTTGCTCACAGAAGCAGAGTATGAGGTTAACTGTGACCCTACCTTTGATTAAAGTGTCAGACATCGCAAATTACCAATGCTGGTATTCATACAATTGGATGCATTTTTGCCCCGTGGCACCCAGAAACAATTTCAGAAAAAAAACCCCTGCTCCTTCCATCCCTGGCCAAAGCATTTTAGGGAAGTATTTTGTCTTGTAGTGATTTTTTGGATAGACTACAAAATATATAAAGTTAAAACCAGATCTTGGTTGGATAAAACATTCTGTCATGCTAACTTCTCATTCTTCTTGCAGCAAAGAAAGCCCATAGAAATGTAATGAACAGAAGCTAGAATCACATTTCTT
>PVKM010014295.1:0-13014 GCA_004027735.1 Carollia perspicillata
TGCTTGGTATTTAGGACCTTCCATCCCCTTTCCTAGTCTTTAAAGCTGTCAAAAGCAAATGAGAACAAAATTTGTGCTTTCTCTACAAAAATTAGTAATTGAAATTATGTGTGTGGTCTACATGTGTTCAGTCTTCAGGTGTGTGCTTTTTATGTAATATGTGTTTGTCCATGTATTACATGAGGCATGTTTTCTGCCTCTAGGTGACATAACTAGGCAATATTTTATTGGCCTAAAGAAATTAAATACTTACATAAATTAAGCAGGATACTGTGGTTTGGACAAATTATTTGATATCAAAACTGGTTTTAATTTCAATTAATGTCATTTTACATTGTTATCAAATATATACATATATCTGTTTTACAACAAGGTTAGGTTATAATCTTTTAGTTAAGCTTATTTGATAATCCTCCCAAAGTTTAAAGGTTCAAAGACTTTTTAACCAAGAAATAACTTTGGATTTTCCCAATAGGCCCTGGAATGCCTCAAGGATTTATTCTCTCTCTTCATAAAAGCAAAGTTTTTGAACTAATTAGACTTATTTAATATGCTTGAAATCACATGGGAAGCTTTGCCAAGCAGGATAATAACTATGTTCTATTTGTATTCACATGCTTATATTTTTATTAAATAGATGTTCTAGAAATTTCAACCTGCCCTAGACAAAACTAGCAAAAGTTTAAAGCCAAGTTCAAACAGAAAACTCTCAGTGGTAACAGGTGTTCTGTCAGTGACAGTGGGCGAGCCAAGAGTGATGGTTCCCTGTAGAGGCATCGAGCAGTGGTACTCTATTTGCAACCCAAGCATTGGGAATTTATGAATTGTTTCCAATGCTCAATGAACACTTCCAGTAAGTAATGTACAGTGTTTTAAAACCTTGCATAGTGTTTGGTCTTTATAACACAAACAAGTGTGTGTGTGTGTGTGTGTGTAGAGAGAGAGAGATTGGGTGTTAAATCTAAAAATTTAGATTTAACTTTATATTATTGTATTATTCTTTTATGTCATTTCATATTAATTATTACTAACCAAGAAATAGTTATTTGGAAATGTTATATCTTACAAAGAAGCAAAGTTCTTTATCAATTACATTATAATCAAATCTATAAAAATGTCATTTTAGATTTTGTCATTTATACATAATTATTATTTTACTCTAACACATTTGCAAGTGTATTTTTGGAAAGGTTCATGGAAAGAACTCTGGCTTACTTTAAATTACAAGTATCTAAGCAGGTCATATCTTTGAATTAAATGAAGATTTTGGAACCCTAAGAAATAACTGGATTCATGGAAATATAAGAAAATAATTAAGACAAACAAAAATTGATTCAAAACGTTGCTAATTTTAAATCTTTTTGTTTTTCAGATATAAGGACAATCTTTTTCTCTAGAGCAATTTGTAAATTAAACCCTCATAAACAATACTGAAGCATTTATATTTACCTCACTGCCTAATACTTCCAGAATTCAGCAACTCATCATGAGTATTATTTTTATAGCAGTATGTTCATTTGCATAAATTCAATGAGAATATATTATTTTTGCAATAGCATGAGTTTTTAAGTCTTTGTCTGGAATGTTCTGATTGAAATAGTTGTACCTGAACTCTGGATGTTACCAGAAAGGATTAGGGACTTTTGAAGTCCCTAAAATAGACTTTTGAAGCCAATAAGAGCCATTTGGAGAAATGGCCTGGTGCTTTGCTTGGCCACATGGTTCATAGCAGTCTTCCCAGGTAAGGAACAAAGGTTGCCTTCCTGAAAGATGGCAAGGAATGAGCCTTGAGACAGTTTGGAGACCTCAAGAACTTGAGGAATCCACCCATATTTATAGGTATTGCAGGCAAAGCTAGATGGCAACTGTGTGGCTTGACTTCTTTCCCCTACAAGGCTGACTAAAGCTCAATCTGAAAGTTCCTTGTAAAATTCCAGGAAAACAGATTTGACAGAGCCTATGTGATCGATTACAATTCTTGTCATGTCCACACAAATAATCAGGCCAAATTGAAACTGAAGTTAATGCAGTCTCTTTGATAAAATGAGCATGAATTAGGGATAAAAATTGTGCTTCAATGGAAATGACAATGTCCAATTGACACCCACAAACTGAATTAAATCTTAATTTTCTAGTTCTCTTCCAAGGTAATGTTTCATTTTTTCTTTCATTCTTTTCATACCTGGCATCAGCTAAGCATTACTAATGATCCCAGTCTACACAATGTAGATGTGAAAATCCCCTAGCTGGGTCCCATGCATACTCTTATCCAAAAAAAGGATGAGATGCAATAAAGTTGTTGGCATTTTAAACAATAAATGTTTGAGTTTTAGGGTAGTTTGTTATGCAGCAGTATGTAACTGCAACAAATGGAAACAATATACCTACAATGAAATAAGCAATTATACATAGAATAAGTCAGCTCTTATTATCCTGTATGAATAGAGAAGTGAGCTACGAAAGATTTTATATTATTTTCCTGCTTTAGATATTATGTATCAGTTAGTCATATACTACAGTTGTACTCTTAAAATGATTGAATATAAAGAAAAATGTACTCCCAAAACTGGTAGAGTTGCTTGACTTTGAGGGAAATGTATGTGTGTATACAGACACACACACACGCACACACACACACATTTAATGATTTGGTTTGATTGCTAATCAGCCATGTAATATATGTATGGTTGCAATTTTGCTTAGCTACACTGCTTAGTGTCTAGTATTCTATAAATATAAGAATCTTGGAACTCATCCTGTTTAGCATGTTTTTAGAATATTAGAATGATCACTCAATAAATATTAGTGACTTAGCAAAACATTTTATGAGATACAATTGAGATCTGAGGCTAAATTCCTTCCTGAGCAGATCCGGCCTTAAAAGAGATGCACAAATTCAAAATATCAGGTTTGTACTCTAATTGTCCTCCATACCCCACACAGCATGTATAATGAAAGATGATTACACAGTCACTGGCAACAGCTGGGAGGTGCTTTCTGGAAAAGATTTTTGTTCTCTTTTTATTCTAAAACAGCTTTTATTTTCATGATATCTTGTGTAGAGCAGATGGTCTCAAAAGTTAAATTTGATCATGAATACTGCATTAGCTATCATGTAACTAGGGAAAGAATATTTTGAACAAGAACTTCCTTTTTTAATGCTTCATTCATTTTAGCACTATATCATGTATACATATTTTCATTATCTAGCAAATATGTGTTATTCCTGTTTTATAACTCAATATCACATCATTTTATTTCTGACCCATTCAAACAAGTATGCACTATATCATTTTAGCACTATATCATGTATACATATTTTCATTATCTAGCAAATATGTGTTATTCCTGTTTTATAACTCAATATCACATCATTTTATTTCTGACCCATTCAAACAAGTATGCATGCATTTCAAGAGTCATTATTATGCATTAGGGTATTACAATTATACCACCACCATAGGAAAAAAGAATGAGTTTCCATTACTGTTTTCCAATTAGAGATGTCCTGTTCCTGGCTTGCCAAGAAAAGAACTTTACTATGAGGTACACACAGAGTTGAAATATTCTCTCATCAATGAAAGATAGATCTCAGTATGGCAGTGAGCTGTGGAGAGACAAACACTCTGAAATGTGAGTACAACCAAAAATATGTATCTAATACTCTTTTTTCCATTAAGACCTTAAAACTCATACCAGCCAGCTCTTTAGAACTGGAAAATGACGTTCTGTGTCCACTCATTGACCTCATTTTCTCAGAGTGAAAAAGAGAGTATGCGTAAGGAAAAAAATGAGCATCATAGCAAAAAAATGAGGAACGAGTGCAAAATATTTAGAACATTTCAAAATAAATAAAATAGATAAAACTATAGAAAATCACATACTGCATCTAACAATTCACACCCTTATTTTTGCCTAGTTGATTAGGATATGACTATCTATGTTTCTCTGTTGTCATCTTTACTTTCACACATTGCTCCTACCACAGCCTGCTCTTGTCATTTCTGTGAAGTAGTGCCACTTATAAGTAACATCTCAGAATCTTAAGCAAGACTCCTGGCTGCCAAGCTCTACAACTTCCTATTGGAGTCCTTTGGCAAGTTATGTAGCCTCTGTCAGTCACAACTTTGCATCTTTTAAACAGGAAGAATAATAGTATCTTCATCATAGAAAGCATGGAAAGATTACAGAGGTTGATACATGCAAAAAAAAATGGAACTAACTATAGTAAGTACTCTAACAATGTTAACTGTTATTTTCATTCATTAATCAGATAGAAATAAAGAGACCTATGGCTGCTATTTCTGTATTTGTCTTGTCTAATTGCATGCAGTGTTACTCAACACTTTCAGCACTAGAGAGATACTAAATTCAGAAAAAAATTACTCTTCCAGGTAATACCTCTGCATAATGCAATATTTTCTCACCTTCCCATTTAAACACTTCTCTAACTATGGCTAACATTGAGTTCATTAATAGTTAAAATTTTCAATGCAAAGCCAAGATGGCAATGTGGAAAGAAGACAGTGCATCAATACACACCCATACATAAAGTAATTTTTCCTGAAAAACTGAGAGCTAATTGAACAGCTGCTGCATAATAAATGAGAGAGAGATGGGTAGAGAAACCACATACAGGTAGGTTAGAAGAGATGGAAATGCAGTAACCACAGGAGCCCTACCTACCCTTGAGGAAACATTGGTAAGGAGAGACAGCAGTTAGTGGCCCACATACACAGTCATCTGCCCTGGGACACAGTGAAAAAAACAGTGATTTACAAGTCACCTAGATGACTTGTAAAAGGAAAGACACTTACTAATCACAAGAAACATGCAAATGGGTGGGAAACTGCAGGGACTCTCTGGTATCAGAAGTGCCAGTGAGCATCATTGTTTGTTTCCACCTCCACCTTCATAGCATGGGCAGGAGATGAAAACTTTTCCACTAAGATGAGGAACAAGACAAGGATGATCACTTTCACCACTCGTAATTAGCATACAAGTTCTGTCCAGAAAGTATCCAGCCACATAATGTGCAAAATAGTGACATTTACTGAAGAAGATACAAAATACAAGAAACATTATATATAGACCAGAAACATTTTATATATATATAAACAATGGTTGGATTTTTTCTACATAGACCTCATTGCAATCACACGCACACACAAAAGAGACAAAAGGTATTCAAATTGGAGAGAATAAAACTGTCCACATTTGCAGATGACATAATACTAAAGTATATCAATAACCTTAATAACTCAGCAAAAAACTATGAGAATGAATAATTTTTTCAGTGAATTTGCAGGATATAAAATTAATGTCCAGAAATACATTGTGGTTCTATATAATAATAACAGATTATCATTATCATGGAAAAATTTTAAAAATCCAATTTGTAGTTGCACCAGAAGAATAAAATGCCTAGGCATAAATTTGACCAAGGATATGAAAGACTTGTACACTGAAAGCTATAAGATACTGATGAAAGATTGAAGATAATACAAATAAACAGAAGAATATGCCATGCTTATGGGTTGGAACCATTGAAATTGTTAAAATGTCCATGCTACTCAAATTTGCAGATTCAGCATCATCCTTATTAAAATGGCAGAGGCATTTTTTACAGAACTAGAGCAAACAATTCTAAAATTTATATGAAACCACAAAACATCTTGAATAGCCAAAGCAATCTTTTATTTTTTTAAATGTTTTATTTACTTATTTTTAGAGAATGGGAGGGAGGAAGAAAGACAGGGAAAGAAACATCAATGTGCAGTTGCCTCCTGTGCACCCCTTCTGGGTACTTGACATGTGCCCTGACTGGGAATCCAACCAGTGACCCTTTGAGTCTCAGGCCAGCACTCAATCCACTGAGCCACACCAGCCAGGGCACCAAAGCAATCTTGAGAAAGGAGAACAAAATTGGAGTTATCACACGCTCTGGTTTTGAACTATATTACAAAGCTATAGTAATCAAAACAGTATGGTACAAGAATAAAAATGGACCCATAGATCAATGGAATTCAATAGAGAACCTAGAAATAAACTCTCACTTATATGGTCAATTAATCCACAACAAAGGAATCAAGAATATCCAATGTGGCAATGACATTCTTCTTAATAAATGATATTGGGAGAACTTGACAGAAACATGCAAAAAATAATTAAAATAACCTGGACCACTTTCTTACATCATATGCAGAATAAACTCATAATAGATCAAATACTTAAATGTAAGACCTAAAACCAAAAAACACCTACAAAAAATGTAGACGGTAAACATTTTGCCATTTTGCCATTACTTTTAGTAATATTTTTGGATATGTATCTCCAGGCAAGAGAAACAAAAGCAAAGATAATCATTTAGAACCATATTACAGTAAAAAAGCTTTTTCATAGCAAAGGAAACCACCAATGAAAAGACCACCTCCTGAATGGGAGAAGATATTTTAAATAATATATCTGATATAGGCTTAATATCCAAAACATATAAAGAATTAATACAACTCAAATACAAGAAAATCCAAACAGTGTTTCAAAAAGCAGAGAAATTGAATAGAAATTTCTCCAAAGAAGACAGCAGGCATAAAAACAGTACTGAACATCATTAATCATCACATAAATACAGATCAAACCATAGTGAGATATTACCTTACACTTGTCAGAATAGTTATTATCGAAAGTCAATAAATAACAATTGTTGGTAAAGATATAGAGAAATGGGAACCCTCAAGCATATGATAGGATTATAAATTGGTGCAGTCACTATGGAAAAAGTGTGAATTCTCAAAAAAATTAAAATAAAACTACCATAGATCTAGCAACTCCACTTCTGGGCATTTATCTGAATAAAATGAAAACAATAATTAAAAAAGATATGGCCCCTATGATCATTGTAGCATTTATTTACAATAGCCAAGACATGAAACCAACTTAGGTGTCCATCAATAAATGAATGGATAAGAAAGATATGAAATATATTGTATATATAAACACACATATATATACTATGTATAGTATATATAGTATATCACATGTGACTGATATACTTATATATAAATATATATGATATATATTTATATATATAATGGAAGAATTAAATATTGCTTTTGTGAGAACAGGAATGGACCTAGAGCACAGTAAGTGAAATAAATTGCACAGCAAAAGACATATACCATATTATTTCACTTATGTGAAATCTAAGGAAACAAATAAACAAAACTATATAAAAGCAGACTCACATACACACAGAACAAACTTAGAGTTGTTGGAGGGAAGGAGAGTGGGTGGAAAAGATGAAGGAGAATAGAAAGTACATACTTCCAGTTATGAAATAAGTTACAATTATGTAAAGGGAAAATAATATAATAAAATGTGCTATTTTTACTAAAGATCTGTACAATGATAACCATTTTTGCATTTTATCTCAGCTATGATATCCCATTATTCTTTTTGCTTACTGAATCAACATCTCTATACTTAATATCTGCCACATTCCAGCAATTATGCTGTGCTCTGTAGATGCAAAGATGCTTTAGTGGTCCTTGCTTAATGAGATCTATTATCTAGCAGAGAACAGATGATCATAAAGCTAAATATAGTACAATATGTTAAGTGCCCTCCTTGTTTCATGGCCAGAACAATATCAGAGTACAGAATACCGAACATTTAAACCTACAGTTGAGGGGAAGGGAGAAGTACAATGTGGAAATGTCATTACAGAGGCGAAGGTTTTCAAGGTAAGGGGCAAAGCACAACTGATGGTATAAAGGTACCAACGGGAATAGGAAATATGAGTAGTAGTAGAAATTTGAGACATATAGTAAAATGTCTGGGATACTATGGTAAATAATTTCAACATTATTTCTTTTTGAAGATATTTATTAAAAAGATGGCTAAACAAAGAAATTTATAGAATATATAGTTAATATTATTGTCATGTTTTAATAACTATAGTATTCATGAAATAATGCTGTAAATTAAAACAAAACCTATTTCCTAATTATTTTAACTTACAAAACTACTAGTTAAATTATGTTCTTCATATGATTAAAACTGATCACTTTGCAAAATATATAGACATCTAATCACTATATTGTAAATCTGAAACTAATATGTTAACTATAATTTAAAAATTAAATTTAATTGTAAAAAATTTAAAAACCTAGCCAAAAATGCATTAAACTTTTACTACAAAAAGAATCTAATGAATACATTAATTTCTTTGGGTCTCAGGAAGTTTCTGAATTATGGATACCTTAAGAATTTTGCAAGAAACAGGTGTGAAGGTTGAGACTATACCTTTCCTCTGGAAATTATGGTGTCACAACTACAATACCAAATTACCTCTTAATCTGGAGTCATATCTAGTTTTATTTTAATATTCATTTTAAACAATAGAGGGAGTGGAAACATTACTTGTCTTCATGGAAAAGATACATTGAGAGATAGCTAAGACTAAATCATATTCAGGTCTAAATTTTCATTTCAAATCCATGAATTGTGCAGCATAGTCCAGTTCTGTAGCTCTGACCTTTTGCTGTGTCGAAGTTTTTACATTATGTGGTATAGTTGGGTAAGAGGTGCACTAGAATTCCTGTACTATTTTTGCAATATTACTGTAGATTTACAATTAGTCAAAATAAAAAGTGTGAAACTTTAACAAAGTAATGGAAACATTCATTCAAATATTACTTTCATTTATACTTCATTATAAAATAGTCATTTTCTGAGCACTTTTAGTATGAATATCTTTCAAACAAATACTCAGGAACTAATAACTAAAAATAATGACAACAATAGCAATAATAAATCAAATATTTTATTCTTTAATTTACTTATTTATTATATAATTTAATATCACTTACTGTGTAAAGCAATTTATGATACATTTATTAAATTCAAAGTTATAATTAGATACAAACTAGATTACATTCTAAGAAATAAAAATATCCAAATCCACTAAAATGGAATAAAAGCTAAGTAAATAGTCTTAGATATAAAGTGTTTCTATTTATATATAAGTATATATAAAATATTTGTATCTATGCATGTAGAGTACATATTACAAATTAAACATATTTCCCATAGCAAGAATAGGTTTAGCATTAGCAGTTTAATAACTAATATAAATGTATTATAATATTGTATGACAGTGATTAAATACTTGATATATAACACTAATTTCATAATTCAGAATACTTGAGTTGATTAAAATAAAATCTTAAAATTTCTTCTTGAAGATATAAAAACATGTTCTTTAAAAAGTTATCTCTGAGCCCCGGCTGGTGTTGCTCACTGGATTCAGTGCGGGATGCGAACCAAATGTCGCTGGTTTAATTCCCAGTCAAGGCACAGGCCTGGGTTATGAGCCAGGTCCCCAGTGGAGGCCACGTGAGAGGCAACCACACATTGATATTTTTCTCCCTCTCTTTTTCTCTCCCTTCTGCTCTCTCTAAAAGTTAAACAAATGAATAAAAACCTTTAAAAAAGTGACCAAAGTTTAAAAAAGTTATCTCTGTAATAATATACAAAATAAGATCAAAAGAGCCTGTCCCTCCTATTGAATCTGATTGCTTAGGTGAAATGATTGCTCAGTAAGCAATACTCAGTACTTGACAGAGATTTTACCCTTCAGCTAATCATCAGGCTCAGCATTAATGACATCAGTTGTCGAGGACACCATTTGAGTTTAGCGAGTTACCATCTATTCATATGCTGACAGCCTCCATGGAGTCAGATATATGTATCCAATTCGAACAGAGAAAAAAATCACTGGGGGATATTTCAACTATAGGATATCTTGGGGCATTCAAACACTCTTAATAATGGAGAAAAGATTGCTAGATTTCTTCATAGTGAACATTTACTAAGATAACTAGGCGTTTGAATTGGTATTTAATAGCTTAAACACTAATTGCGATTATCTTCAGTAAAGAATGAAGAATCAAGAAAATAACCTTATGATGATGTTTAAAGGGTTAATTCTAGTTTTTCCTTATTTTATATTAGAGAAAATCACTGAAGTTGTGCCCTCTTCCAAAAGTTAATTCATATTAAGAAATACTAGATAATTTGATAAGAAACATAAACTACATATCTATATGACTGATAGAGATTGTATTCTGTTTCTCTCATTGTTTCTTATCAAATTTAGGGAGTTCTTTTTCTTTTTTCTTGAATAGCAAATTGATTGTTTTTTTTAGTCTCTGAAAATATATGTTCAGGTATGATGGCATTATTCTGTTAAATCTATTCAGAGAAAAATAGTCGTCATGAAGGCTTGGTTTGATTTGGTTCTCTGTCATAAGTGTCAGGCACAAAAAACACTTTACAGTGGAGCTACAAAGTATGTCAATATGATGAAAGTCACAGTTGTTTTTTGCTATAAGTAGTCTTCTGTAGCAGCACAGTAGTTCTGCAGATGATATTTATCCTCCTAAAGTAATAAAACGAATAATCATGTGGTAGGAAATTTACATCTCGTAGGAAAATATGATAAATTCTAAATTAGGTTAGTGTCGAAACTTTCTATCTTTTTTTTTCCACTGAAAATGTATTTGACATAACAGAGGTTGCTGTTCAAGAGATTAGTTTTCAAAAAGTACCTCTGTGCTTACTTAGCTGCCTCAGCACTTTAGTTCTCAAGGTAAAAATAAAAAGTAATAAAATCCCAATGAGATTGTTCAGTAGCTGCAGCTGGTCACTATTACAGAAACACAGTGTGAGCAGTAGTGTTCATAAAGTATTTCTGGCTCTGGATAATATTTTACAAGTATCGCTGGTACTGAATATCTGATAATATGCTGATTTTGTAAATCAGTCAGGTTTAGCATTATAGATATCAGTGTTAGCAATGCTTCCACATTACTAAAAAGGTCCTAACTAAAAACCCAGCTAATCCAGAAGAACTAAAAGGAAAGAAAAATAGGTCATAGGGGCTTTAAAATCTTTGATTACTTGTTAATGATAACTTTTATTACCACAATGAAGAAAATTGCATCTACAATGCCTATTCCACCTACACTGAGACAAAAATTGCATTTAATTGGAAGCCATTCCCTCTGAAATTATTTTTAACCAAGGTCAACAGTTTCATATACTCTACATGCTGGAGGGTATATTTTAGTTGCCTGATTAGATTATAGTACCTTGATATACCTTGGAAATCACTGAACATTTAACCCTCTGGTGTTTAACTTATTTTGAAGAATAATTGACTATAAATATAGCTATTATTATGCCATATAAGAAAATTAGCAAATTGAGCATAATTTTCTGCATATATACTCAGAACAAAAGCAATCCTAATCAAGATTTTCTCAAAAGGTTTGTAAAATATTTATGTTTAAAAGTGACAATACAGGGGAGGAATGCACAAGACATTATAAAATAATGAACCAAATAATCTTTTAGAACCTTATAATTGAGAGGAAACTATTAAAAAAATTGTAATTGCCTTCTAGAGGGTGGGCCCCTTGTACGACAGGCTTCCCCTGCTATGTGAGTGTTCTAGGAACCCGTCTGTATCAGTGCACTAGCTGGTGGTGTTGTGAGAGGCTGTCCTTGGCTTCAGTGAATTTTTTGAAGGTTCTTTTAATGTGTTGTTCAATTTCATGAAGGCTGATTTACCAATGCACCTACCCCTGCCACACTGAGTGTTCAGCAGTTTTTGACAAAAAATCCCCGGAATGACACCCATGCCACACCCTCTCTACTCAACCAATCTTGCCCGGAGTGACATTTCCCCCCTGGATGAAAAAACATCCTCAAAGTAAATGTTGTGCTGATGCAGAAAAGGTAAAACAAAAAATGGCAGAAGCACTAGAAGTTTTCGATATCGGTAACTTTCCACTGTTACAAAACTGTCTCATTCTACTTATACAATGTTCGTGAAATGACAATATTATTGAAACAAAGACAATATAACAGAAATGCTAGAAGAGAAGGAGGGTGTTAGGTCTGGAGGGATTTGAGTGTAGTTATGAAAGAACTATGTGAAGGATCCTTGTGGTGATGAAATTGTTCTGAATCTTAACTGCATTGACATCAGTGTCCTGATGTCAATAATGCACTATAATTGCATTATACAAATTGCATTTCATCCAGTGTCCTGATGTCAATAATGCACTATAATTGCATTATACAAGATGATACCATTAGGGTAACCTGGGTAAAGTGCACAATGGGCCTGGCTGGTGTAGCTCAGTGGATTGAGCATGGGCTGCAAATCAAAGGGCTGTAGGTTCAATTCCCAGCTAGGGCACAGGCCTGGGTTGTGGGCCAGGTCCCCAGTAGGGGACACTTGAGAGGCAACCACACAAAGATTGATGTTTCTCTCTCTCCCTCTTTCTCCCTCCCTTCCCCTCTCTAAAAATAAATACATAAAATCTTATTTTAAAAAGGGCATGATGGATCTCACTGTATTATGTGTTACATCTGCATACCTAACTACAATTATTTCAAAATTAAAATTTTAAGACAATAGAATGGCAGAAAATTATTGGTGTCTGAAACACCAATATCTATTAATATCTTGTTGGACTCTTTAAGACATTTTGACTATATGAGGTAAATATTTATTTACAATGGAGTTCATTGACAATTCATTTTGTCACATAAAAATGTTTTATTGAAGGTCCATTTACTCATTATTTTTTGAATTGCTATTTTCAAGCTTAAATCATACATTCAGCAATTCCACTGCAAGGATTATGTCCTAAGAACCCTGAAACACCAATCCAAAAGAACCTATGCACCCCAATGTTTATAGCAGCACAATTTATAATAGCCAAGTGCTAGAAACAACCTAGGTTGCCCATTAGTAAATGAATGGATCAAAAAACTATGGTACATTTACACAATGAAATTCTATGCAGCAGAAAGAAAGAAGGAGCTCCTACCCTTTGCAATAGCATGGATGGAACTGGAAAGCATTATGCTGAGTGAAATAAGCCAGGCAGTAAAGGACAAATACCATATGATCTCACCTTTAACAGGAACCTAATCGAC
>PVKM010014295.1:13114-29368 GCA_004027735.1 Carollia perspicillata
ATTTGGGGCATATAAAAAATATTTCCATGTTTCTGTACAATGAAGTGTCTCTGAGCAAATTTTACTAAATCATGAGACCAGGCCTGAAAGATAAGTCTTCAAAGTTTATTTATGACTGATTAGTCATTGAGAAATTCAAAGAGATATATTACACAAAAGATACATGCTCATATTTTCAAAAGGCACATGGGACCCTGGAGATTCTAGTCTTGTCTTTCCCCAAAGAAATTTATTTGCATTCCAAAACATGAAGACCCAGTATCTTTCTTAAGAAATTTCTAAGGAATTGCCTTCAAAATGGGAAGGGAAAACAGCAGATGCCTCTCCATCCTAATAAATGCACAGGTTCATTTTTGGGTGGTTCCTCACTCACAATACTGATCTGACGTGTTAGGGTAATGTCCATTCTCATCACATCACCTGGAAGGATGGCACATGAAAACTGGTGTATTATTTTCTGTGAATAAATAAAACTTGTTTCAAAAACCTTGCACTAAAATTTAGGATAATGTTAATAAATAAATATATTTAAAAACTTCAATCATCTGACTAAAAATAAATTTTACATTGGGTTTCAATTTGACTCTAAGATTTTTTGGTAGCTAAGGTAGAAAAGGAATTATATTGGTAAATACAGTTTCTTAGTGAAAAAAAAACATACTTTTACAGAAATAAAATTATTTGTAGAAAAAAAATTTCCCCTTTGACATGATCAACTGCCTATACGGCTGACCTCACTTTGCTGTCCTCCAGTGATCCAACCAATACTACAAGACCCAGAACACCTACCATGAATCACAATGTTAGACTGCCTGACTTGTCCCAATGCCCCCAGGTTAAATGAACTTTCATCAGGCAGGACATTCCCAAGGTATTAGTAATTATATCCCAGGAGCTGATTGCCAAGGTCAGACTCCTCTTTGGACAATGTTGAACACTTTACCAAATAGCATGTACATATTTTTATAAGATACAATTCCTGAAAATTTTTAATTCCCCGAGATCTAGGTATTATAGTATGCAGGGTTCACCTTTGATTTGAAATAAATTTAGGATCAATGTTACCAAAATCCTATTTTAACCAATGAAAAGTTTTTACACTCTTCTGTGAAATTGAGTATATGTATTTTATTATAATTCAAATATTGGCACTTAGAACCTACACAATCTGTATCAACCTAACTTAAGAGTCTACTTCAGTAAATGCTTTCCCAGACAATAAATCCATAAACTAATACATAACTTCACAATTTGCTTCAACAAATTCTTGAAAACCAATTTATCCAGGCAAATAGTTTGCTCATCTGGGCAACAGTAGCCCAATTCAGCAATAAATTGCGCACTTAAGAAATTTACGGTTAAGGAGACTGCTTACTTTTCAAAAACTAAATAACTCACCAAGACCCTTTTAATATTATGTTTACCGATCCTGAACTTATAATATAGAAAATCATTTATTTGAAAATAGCTTAGAGAGGGAAAAAGCAAGTAAAATCTCAACACCCAGTGATCTTCATTTTAACTGGTATGAGAATGCTTCCAAATGAATTCAGACAACAAAATTATATATATATATATATATATATATATATATATATATATATATATATATATATATATAACTGTCTACAAGGCAAAAACAAAATGTGAAATACTAAATTTTTCTCTCCTTTATATGCCCATAACAACAAATTGAACCTAATGGTTTTATCCCTTCACTTGTCCTACAGACTTCCATTACTCTAATTTATCTACCATGCTAACCACTCAAAACATCCCAGCACTGAATTTCTTGTTAAAGTTGAGCCATTCTTAGACTAGAATATGCCCTGAGAGCATATATTAAACCCTGGTCTTGGTAACAGGTGAAAGCTATTGTTAATACCCCAAAACACAGGAGGATAAACAAGAATTTATAGAAGAATTTAAAATAGTACTAAAAATACAATCTAGAAATCGAACATGCAAATCATGGATCCTAGGACAGAGGAGCTCCCTAAGGAAGATCTTAAAATTGATTTAGGAAGCCCATTTGTACAGGGAACAAGAGTGGTTTCAAAGCAGAAAATGCTAGGGAATATCTTTGGAGACTCTCTCCAATATTGTTCTTGTGAAAATAGTTTATAATTTAATGCAGCCTTGTACGCAAATAGAAGATGAATCTCTAGAAATCTTCAGGAATAGGTCAATGCTTTCATGTAACGACTGGGTGTAAATTTTGAAACAGATGTTCTTGGTCTTTCTCTCCATGTTTTGCAGCCAGCCTCAAGTCAGAAAATTAAAATTTGAAATGCAGCAAAATCTGGACTGGGAAGTAGTCCTACTGTCTGGTCTCCAACCACTTTTCAGCACTTTGAGAGAGCTCTTCAGAGAAGAGCAGAGTAAGGCCCTGGATAAACTGATGCTGACGGCCTTACAAACAAAACTCCTGGCTGCTCTTATCCAGTCATTAGATACCAAGAAGAGCCTCTTGAAAAACACACCTGCAAAAACAGCAAGAAGAATACAACACTATGTAAACAGTCATCCTGTGTTCACTGAGAAAATGAAGAAATAAAACTAGGCTACTGATCAATGAAGGTGTGCTCTAAGAGGGAATCAAGCACCCTATCTTCTATTTTATCCTTTAAAAATCATGGAGAACTTTGTCTAAATATTAAATGACAACTCTACAAATTTTTAATAGTTACAGGCATGGAACATGAACCTTAAATACCCATGTCATTTTTATACAGAATGTTTCTTTCCGTTTCTAATGACACACAGACACTTCCCACACCCAGCCTATAACTTTTACACTGGCATCTCTTTACAGAAGACAGTGAATATCTGCCCTTCTTTTCCCCAGACATTACAAAATATATTGGGGTACTTATGTCTCCAGAGTTTACTCCAGCACTGTCCAACTTTTCATAAGCCTTTAGCCAGGATTTTCAGGAAATTTAGTAGATTTTTAGATTCCCTTGATGTTCTAGTCCTACTCAAATATGCAAATGATCTTTTGGTATGTTCTAAATATGAGGTGAACTCTAAGAATGATTACAACTATCTACATGCTATTTTAACTCAGAAAGAATATTAAATTCCAAATTCTTATTTTAATATTAAAAGAGATAAGTCCCCTAGGAAATGATTTATAACTAAGAGACAAATCCTCAGTCCCTTTCTTCCTCAAATATTTCTATCCAATTCTCCTTTACTACCAAAAAGAGGGGAAACTTACAACTTCCCAGGTGTCTTTCTGACAAAGGTCCCTATTCCAAGTACACGTATTAAAAACCCCTCCCCTACAAAAGCCTGTCTTTTGAATGACCACACTTTCTGACAGAAGTAGGTAAACACCAGGAAGCATTCAACAACACAACAAATCTGAACTTTCCCCTGGAATATGGCTCCTTGCCACACAGAGACATTTGTAGAGATGACAAAACTCACGTCATTCACCTAGCTTGCTGAGTATCTGGACTTAAGAGAGCTAATATATTTATTGACAGTAGCAATGCTTTGGGGGTGGCCTATGATTTGGAATATTAAAGAAACCACTTTAGGTCCTTTATGCCTCTGTCTACAAGGTACAGTCTCACAAAGAAAGTAATAATAAATAGCCAGGAAATCCTTTTGCTCATGTTTTCCAGATAGGTAGTAATCCCCAAGACCTTACCTGGTTATACTCCAAAGATCTCTTCAGAGAATTTAAAAGAACTATCATGATTCAACATTTTCTCCAAAATCAGAAATAAAATTTGGAGAAATATCATTATAAATTGTATGAGGATAATATCTGAGGCTTTTAGGATAGTATTTGATGAAACTAAAAGGCATCAGATGAAACCCTGCAAAAAATATTTGCATCAAATCGCCCGCCATAGCCCAAAGAAATTGGAGAATCCTCTATTAACATCAGCAGAAAATCTGCAAAACAAGCTGAGGATGTCCCTGGTGAAAGTCTCCTGTGTCACCAACATAATCAACTTTGCTGAATTTGCTTATCAGTTCTAACAAATTTTTTGGTGATTTTGTGTAGAATCCTTATGATTTTCTACATATATGATCATGTCATCTGTGGATATAGATAATTTTAACTCTTCTTTTCTGTTTTGCATGCCCTTGATTTCTTTTTATTTTTTATATTTTTTTCTGATTGGTCTGCCCAGAACATCCAATATTATGTTGAACAATAGTGGCAAGTACTGGCATCAATGCCTCATTTTTCATTTTAGAGGAAAATACTTTAGTCTTTTCCCGTTAAGTATGATACTAGTTGTGGGGTTCTCACATATGTTTTTTATTACACTAAAGTAGTTTGCTTCTGCTTCTGCTTCTACTCCTACTGTGTTAAATGTTTTCACTTTAAAAGACTGGACAAAACATGGATTTTGTCAAATGTCTTCTCTTATCAGTTGAGATGGTCATATGGTTTTTGTCCTTTTTGTTAATGTGATGTATTACAATGGTTGATTTTCATACACTGAACAATCCTTGCATTCCAGATATAAATCTATCTTGATTATGATGTATAATCTTTAAGTGTGCCTTTAAATTTGATTTTCTAGTATTTTGATTAAGATTTTTACATCAATATTCACCAGGGATCTTGGTCTATAGTATCCTTGTGTGTGTGTGTGTGTGTGTGTGCACATACCCTGGTCTGGTTTTGTTATCAGGATAAGCAAAACATTTCTCCTAACTTGGCTTCCATCTATGTTCATTGATGAGATTTATGAAATGAAGTTAGTGGCTCAACAGGGTACTTTAATTTTTAATAATTATATTTTTGCTAGCTTATATGCTTATTTTTGTGTACAAAGGTGTGATCTGCAGAATCTTACCTTTTAGGATATAGCTATTGTCTTGCCAAATAATTGTACCTCAATAAATGTGAAACACTGATGTCTTGTTAGTTGAAGAGGCTATCACTTAAAAGTTGGTATGCCATTGGAACATCTGATGATCTGGATTGAGCATACCTGTAGACAATAAATGCTCTATACTCCAGTACAGTAGGTACACTTTGACTATCAAAAGTAATGTACAGTTCTGCTTCTAGATTCTCTATTATGTTCCATTTTTCTGTTGACCTGTAATTGTACTAATGGCACACCTTTAGTGTCTAGTTTATTATCTGCTCTTTTTCTTTATTAGTCTTTCAACATTTTCCATCGTTTAGTAATTTTTCAAAGTATCAACTTTGGTTTGTTAAATATATTATTTAAGCTTTTTCTCTGTTTTTATTTGTTTCTGTACTTATTTTTATTTTTTTCCTTCTACCTTTCTTTAGTTTTTTTTTTCTGCAGCTTAAGAGAGAATGCTAGAACTTTGGCTCTCAGGATTTTATATTTCAACATTTATATAAGAAAAGTAAGTAATTCAATTTTTTATTTTATATTTATTTCTGATAATACTTTTAGGTTATTTTTTCTTTCAACATTTGAAATGTCTTTTCTTTGACTTTTGACATTTATAGTTTGTTGGAAAGTGAGCTAAGACTTAATGTTTCTGTAAAAATATCATGTCTTTTTATTCTTACTACTTTAAAGATTTTATCATCATTTTTGTTTTTAGGAACTTTGATTATTATATACCTGTGTGTGACTTTCTTTTTTTTTTTTTCTTTTAAAGAGCAGTCTAAGCATTTAATTCTATGGGTTAGTCTTTCTTCACTTCTGAAAATTAGTTACACATTATCTTTATTGCTTCTGCTTCAATCATATTCTCCTTTCAATCTCGAATTCCATTTACACTTACATTATTTTATCTATTCCATTGTTTTCTTATGCTTATTTCTTCACTTTTTCTTTCTTTCAAGTTTTCTGTCCATCTCTTCAGTTTTTCTTCATAATTTTCTTTCCTGTAGTCTTTCAGATAAGTAACTCTGTATTTTGCTATCAAACACACTCAGTGACTTCTTAATTTCAGATATTTTAAAAGTATACATTAGCCCTGGCCAGGTGGCTCAGTTGGTTGGAGTGTTGTCCCATTCACTGAAAGGTTACTGGTTTGATCCCTGGTATGGAAGCATACAGGAAGCAACGGCTGATGTTTCTCTTTCACATTGTGTGTGTGTGTGTCTCTCTCTATCTCTCTCTCTTTATCTCCTCCCCTTGCTCTCTCTTTAAAATCAATAAACATACCCTTGGATGAGGATTTTTAAAAACATAGATTAGATTTTAATTTTTTGTTTACATCCACTAATTCTTCATATATTAGGTCCACATTTCCTTTGATTTTTTAAAATAAAATATTTATAATTATTTTTAAAGTTCATGATTAATAACAATTTTCTGGAAATCATTTTGGAGTCTATTTTCAATTTTTTTTTCCTGCTTTCAGATATTTACTGTCTATTTTAGTATGTTTCATTTTGATTCACCTTTTAATTATTATAACCTTACTATGTATGAAAAATGTAATGCACAAACTTATTGAACCAGATAAGTTTTGCCTAAATTTTATGTAAATAAATCTGTCCCATCCTTCTTTAAAATTCAGGAAATGCACATAATTTAAAAACTAATCTAAACTGAGATGCCTATAACTCAATTGGTAAGAATTTTTAGTTTCTCAAGCATGCACTTGATTTTATTTGGACAGTTATGTATAATAAGTTCCAACCTTTAGAAAACTTAAAAAATACACAGGATAATCCAAACACTCTTTGCCTAGTTTCAACAAGTTATAACTTTCTCTTTTACTCTTTAATGCCTTATTTAATGAATTTACTAAGAACACAGTATTTCATATAAATAACAGCATTATAGTTATCATGTTTAATAATTAAAACTTTTAATCCTCACATGAGAATTGATTTTTAGAGCAAGAAAGGAAAGGGGAGAAAGAGGGGGGTGGGGAAGGTTCAATTGGTTGCCTTCTGTACACGCCCTGACCCAAGATAGAACCAGTAACACAGGCATGTGCCATGTACAGGAGGACACTCCAACCAACTGACCCAGCCTACCATAGCATAAGAGAATTGTTATTAATATGTCAATAAAAATATATTGCAGATTCCATTTGAAAGTCTCAGGAGAAATATAATGTTACCAGATCATGTTTATTAATAACTGTTAACTGTCAAAACTAAACAGATTTTCTAAAATATATGAAATCGCCATTAGTCTAGTGTGATATTTTCCTTGGGTAGGAAAATTATGTAAAATAACTTTAATGCACTTTTTTAATGAAAATAAAAAATATAGGAAAAGAACCTGGGAAAATGTTTTCTCTAATGTTTGAAATAACATTGTTCATTATATCTTATTTAATCTCTTAAGACATGTATTGGTTTAAGAGCAAAATTCCCATGAGATAACAATAGAAAGTAAACTGTGATTTCCTGGACAATAACTGGTTTACCAATTGATCAATTCATGATGACCACGCAGTCAGGAGTTTAAAGAAAGAGGCTATATATGATCGCCATGCACGTAGAAAATAGACCAAACAAAAGGCAATGAGATAAGGAAAATGTTACTTTTGCAGGTCAGGAAATACTACATAGCTGGTTTTTCTCTCTGTGTTGTTCCTGAGCTTTCTAGAAAGTCTTCAGTATAAATGACAGAGATAATAACATAGATCATTGACACTGGATTTCAATAATGATGTTCAATTATACCAGAAGGGGGCTCCAGAATAATTCATGTTCACAGTTTTCAAGTAACTAGCAATCTTATGTATTCTTCTTTCTAGAATTAATAATTCAAATTAGAAAATTAATATGAAAATGTTGAAGAAACTAAACAATAAAAAATTTTGAGGTTAATATACAAGGGGAGACCCAAAATAAAATTTATTTATAAAAAATTGTGTATTTATTCTTACATGTTTAAACTTCAGTCGCCTTCAAAGTACTCTCAGTCTGATGCAATACATCTATTGAGACCTTTTTTCCCCACTATTCAAAGCAGCTTTTAAACTAATTGATGTTGACACCTCTTAGCATTGTTGCAGTTTTTTTGGTTTCACCTCTTCTACATCTGTAAAACATTTCCTTTTGAGCACTTTTTTTCATCTGGGAAACAAAAAAAAAAGTCGCTATGGGCAAGATTGTGTGACTAAGGTGGGTGGAACATGGGTGTTATGTCATTTTTGGCCAATAATTGCTGAACAATAAGTGCAGTGTGGACATGTGTGTTTCCAAATCACCCATCATCAAATGGGTAAATACGCTGAGTCTTCACAACATTTCACTGAAGCTGAACATGAGCTCTTACAACAATGCCACCTGGTACACTGATACAGAAATGTTCCTAGAACACTCACCTGTACTCCAAGGGGTCCACCCTCCAGAAGATAATTTCTGTTTTGGGGGAGTACCTCTTTGTGACATTTAGGTTATAGATAAAGAACGTATTTTCAAAGCTGTGCTCTAGAAAATCAACTTTCTTCTTTTTTACTCTGTGTAATTATCTTAATCCTGTTCTCTATTTTACTAATTTGGTTTTCTGCAGTATCATTTCATATTTTGTAAGTTCTCATGCCATAAAATAAGTGTATAATAATTAGTATGCTTAAGTTGATTTCTTACTACAGCTGGCTTCATTTTTTGTTTCTTCAACTGATCTGTAAGTCATATAGAAGTAGATGATGCATTCTATACTCTGAGTCAGTTAAACTACTTCAGCCCTTAATGATCAGAGGCTTGTCAAGATGTATCTACTAATTAAGCACTCTTCTTTCATGTTCTGTGGTTTACTTGTGCCTTCTCTTACTAATAGTTTCTGTGTACTGATCTCACTAAGAACACAGAGTGGGGCAAAAGTAGTTATGTTGGTTTGTATAAAAAATACAAGAAATAATAATACAAGAGTGAACTCTGTTTCATGAACTCACAACTGTAAACCTACAGGGTCTGGCACAAATAACACCCCTTTTTATTATGAAATCTTTTACTACAAAATCATAAACATTTAATTCTGTAACATAACAATATCACACTCAAGCATACCACATGACATTTTAGGTGAAATGGACAAATTAAAACTATAAATTATTACACCCATATCACTACCCTACCAATCACACTAAAGCAGGCATTACTTCTTCCAGACCCTGTTCTTTTGCCTCACTTTGTATGCAAGAAAATGTAGAGATATTTTCCTGGATAAAGAAGATCACACAAAATATCGTAGAATCCCTTTATATTTGGATAAGGAAAGATCACTCCTGGAATAATAACAGTTACATTTTCAGATTATGTATGGTCAACATGCAGTAGAAGTCTTAGATGGGTTTCCCAGAAATCACAGCCTGACTCAAAGACTTCCGTGTTGCCTTACTGAAGTTGGTAATCTCAGGAAGCAAGAGGAAGGCTGATTAGGAGAAAGAAACTATACTAGGAAGTGTTGCTGATTTGGCTTTCTCTAAGTGCATCTGATTAGCCCATCTCATAGAACTCTCTTCTAACAGTCTATATAAACAATTTTTTCAAGAGAGCTCATCCCAATGAAAATGGATAATTTACCCACTGGCTCTTATCTCCCATTGGTTAATGATGTGCCCTGACATTTAGTAGCATTTCTGGCAGACTTTGTGAGCTTGAGCCCTCATTGAGTGAGTTGGAGCTCACACTGTGATAGAGAATGGAAAATAAAAAGACCAGGGCAAGAAAACCAAGAATAGTTCATAAGAAATGTTGGTACAGTAGGCAAAAATAATACATAAGAAAAAATAAATCTCTGGCTATGTTTATAGAATTTTAAGGAGATAAAAGGATAAACCTAAAACTAGGAAGATGCTATTACCCCACAAAATCAAGGCAAGGGCTAGACTGAATAACATCTTCGAGATAGTTAACAGTAAGGACAATGTTTCTAATTGTTGTCCAGATGGCCAATTGGGAAGGATTGATGCTACTAATACTTCCTTCCAGTTACCCTAAGAATTTTAAGGGGAAACTTGAATGTTAGGAATTAATAAAAATAAGTTATCGTAGAGTCTGAGAACACCCTGGAACAAGTGTTTATCTTCCACTGATATATTTGGGTTGGATGAGAATATAACTTAGGCAAAGGGATTCTGGGCACAACAGAACAGAGGTTAGAGAAAAATTCCTTAAATTATCGTTCTGCCTCTCTTCTTCTTCTTTTGAGACAATTGACGTCTGCCCATTTATTGTAGAAATTGTCTCCTGTGGTGCCAAGTGAAGATTCAGATGCAAGTATGATTAATATAAGGGCAACTTAAACGTCCTGCTGGGGTGAGTTGCAAGATTTGATCATCCTGTTGTACTCTTTCCCACGCATCCCATACCAAGTCCTAAAGGCCCACAGGTCACAATGAGAGAGGTGAACTCTTCCACTGTTGCTTCTGGCAATTTAGAAGTGAAAATGGAAAGCTATGCTCCCTTGCAAAGGATAGACAAAAATCCTCTATAGTTAAAGAATAAAGGAATAATACTCCCAGCAGATCTTCATACCAAGCTATTTTAACTAAGGAAATGTGGTATAGAAAAACATTTACCAAGGAAACTGTGATATGTGACATATTTGGCCATTCAGAACAAGCAATGACAACACAATTGCCCAGTTACTGAAGCTAGAAAATTTGGTTACTCATGTGAATAAAAATTAAATTAAATAGCTACCTCATACTATAAAGAGAAATGAAATGTCATTGGATTAAGTTCTTAAATGTTAAAAGCAAATTTAAAACATTGTAAAATAGCGTAGATATAAATGTTTCTGACATTGGGGTTGGGGAAGGTTTTAATATAATAAATACCAAAAGTACTACATATTAAGGAAAGATAAATTAATTTACAGTAAACTTAAGAGAAACTTTGTATCAAATAACATCTTAAAGAAAGTAGAAAGCAAACACTAAACTTGGAAAAGAAACATGACTTGTTGTATTAACAAAGATAAGTGAATAATGTTTAAAGTTCTCCTTTTCATATCTTGTTATTCAATTTCCAATTTTATTCTTTTTTCTTCTGTGTTCTTCTAAAACAGATATTGTATCTACCATTATAATTTAAAGCTTGTTTCATATACCTATTTTTTCTTTTCACATTGTTCTAGCATATTAACTTAACTAATTTGGAGAAAATACATTAAATCTTTAAAATATTTGTAGGTACCATATAAATGTGTATCACATACTGGATTTATATATTTGGAGATGAGAGGGTACATCAGAGAATAAATTCACTGGACCATGTTCATCAAACTGACTGAAATTTAAATGCAAAAAATTATTTATAAAATAAAAGTGTAGCATATAGAGGTAAAAACCTAATCAGTAGGAAATAATATAGAAGTAGGAAACCCAAAAGTGGTAGGTCACATTGTTCAAAAAATATTTTTATAGCACTAATCTTTTCTCTTTTAATAATGAAACTTTGTATTTGGTTGCCCCTTCACACAACTATTTTATACAAGCATGTCCTTTCCTTTGGCTTGATTGTTGTTGCAACAAAGTTGTTAATGATAAAATAAACTATATCTTTCAAATATATACGCAAATATGTAAAGTAAGGATTAGGATACATTAAATTCCTTTCCCAAGGTCATATCACTGCCAAAAGCACTAGCTGCTGCTAAGAACTAGATGTTCTCTCACATTATAATTAAGACAGATTGAAACAGGATATTAAAATTTCAGTCCCCTCAGGAAAAGGTTTACTTATAACCATTTTATATTAGACTATTGGCTGAAGTAATATTTCCAGTATAACTAATACAGTCTACTAGAAAGGCTGATCCTTTGGTAATAATATGTGAATTATGGGAAATAAGTCTTTATAACAATTGAGGAAATATATTAAGTAATGACACCTACTGCTTAAATTTTTAGTTTCTCTTTCTGATCAGATTCAACTTTTAGGAGTAGCATAAGTTAGACACAACAGTAAGTATTCTGAGGTAACTGGTAAAGTGTATTTAATTTAAATTATGACATTGTCATTCTATTAACAGTGTCTATTCATGCTCCAATCATAAAGTGATGCTTTCAGCTGTATTATTCATGGAATTTTGGCAAGAAAAAAAATTAAGAGAAATGCTGTAAGTTTGTGAACTTCTGTAATGCCCTCAAATTAAAAGGTGTGTATGACTAAATGAAAGTATTGAATATAAAGTTACTTATTACAATTAAATTGTCTTCTTCTAGTCTATGCCTTCTTCATGCATTGTTTCCCAGTTGAATTAAGATATTGAAAATAATGCTATGATTAAATTTCTTACATTTTATATAATTGTTCTTAGAATTTCAAATTTATTAAATATTTTCAAATTAACTATAAAAAGGGAGATCAGAAAAAATGTCTAATAGTATATATTTGAAGTTAATATTTAAAGTAGAATTACATTTAATTGCACACATATTATTATCATTATCATTATTAGTAACAAAGAAGTTATGGGTCAAGAATGAAATGGCACACATAGAGAAAACTTTAAAAAAATAAGCTGCCAGCGCTGGTTGGTGTGGCTCAGTGGACTGAGTGCTGACCTCTGAACCAAAGGGTCATCAGTTAGATTCCTAGTCAGGGCACATGCCTGGGTTGCGGACCAGATCCCCAGTATGGGGCGTGTGAGAGGCAATCACATATTGATGTTCTCTCCCTCTCTTTCTCTCTCCCTTACCCTCTCTAAAAATAAATAAATAAAATATTTTAAAAAATAAGCTGCTAAAATGACCACTTTTAAGTTCCATAAATACTGATAAATAACCTGAAATAGAAAAATCTATTTCCCAGGAATGAAATAATCTTTCTTAAAGATCATAAATGGACCTATGCAGTTCTTTCAACAAAGTTATAATTTTAAATGAAAGTTTTTATGTCTTATCTTTTAGAGTAAGATTATCTATAAATTAACTTTTGTATGTGAAATAATTAATGCTTCTTTATTGTGACATACAAATATTTTAAATATAATCAAATTTGGCAAGAAATTAATGGGCCTTTGTAATTTATTTCTATGAGATATTGTCATTCCTGCAAGGCCTTTTTAGTATGTGAAGATATTTGCTTTTTGTAAATAATTTGCCTATGTATAAAAGAAAATAGAAATAAAAGTTTAATCTTTCAGTAAATATTGATTGACATGTATTCTGTGTAAGTCACTGAGGTGACTTCCATAAACACAACAAATAAAAATCCTAGAGCTCACAACTACATATTAGTTTGGGAAGCAGTGGGGGTAAATATATAGGATCATATCCATTAGCCACCTGAACACATGCCCACTCATCCAAGGATGCTCATCCAAGTTGTGCAGCTTATCCAAGTCGTGTACTTACATAAATTTTTCAATAAGTACAAATACGCTAGGAAAAGCATAACAATAGAGACAGAGAATTCCCAAAATCATCATTTTATTTAATTTTGCTAATTAGAATAATCTCAAACTTTGGAGTTAGAAGCATGAAAACTATTACACAAAAGCATAAAGTGCATATTGTTTTCTTTTATCACTCAATAGTAATGTCTTGATACTGAAGCACTAAGTAGTATCTACATCACTGTGATGACAATAACACTGGTATGCAATTTCTGTTTTAATTGTTACCATAATAAAAATGAGACAGAAAATGAACAATTTACAAAATCATTATCTAGTTTTTCCTTATCGCTTCTGCAACAGATTTTATTTCCTTCATATCAGTAAAATGTATCCAAGCACAACAAGCTGACCGTTTCAATTTCTCACATATTTTTGTTTGCTGTTTTATCTTGCTGCTGTCTCATCTCAGCGTCTCACAGTTAAAACCTAATGGTCTGTGGCAAAGCTCAGCCTCAGAAATCAGAATCGAATGAATGTTATGTGAAAGAATATCCTGTAAAACAAAGTCTCATGCTGCCTTATGATCTAGTCTAGTATAAAAAACAGTTTTGCCTCATCAAGTCTGCTTCTTCTCTACAAATGCTGCTAATTATCAGACATCATGTTTCATGATATTTCTTCTACCTGTATGTTATTAAAATAAAATCCACTACCATTTTGATTGGCCTTCCAACCTGCTATTTCTCAAATCCATTTCTTTCCAAAAACACTGAAAACATTTCTTAGGTTCATTTACTCCGAGCCGCTGTTAGCTAAATCATGACCAAGCAGTTGTCTGATCAAAATCTTTGATTGCATGTACAGTCTCAATTGTGGGTAAAGAGATAAGGGTTTCCATGGAGGGGAAAACTGATTACTGTTCATCTAATTATCCAAATGCCACTAAGGAGATGAGCTTGGAACATGTCACAGATAAAATGTGTAGTGACAAGTAATTATCAGAGGAAAATTAGAGGAAGTATTAATCCTGTAACAGAGGAAAAATCTACCAGATTATCTGGTGGAAAAGTAATGAATTAAGGAAGTAAACTGAGGACAAACCACCAACTTGACACTGGAGGAGAAATCGAAACAGGGAGATGCAGTGGTTTGCTTTGCCACCAGAACTGAGAAGTGTGAAGTAAGCCAAAAACAAAGGGGCAGTTTAATAGATAGTATTAAGGCTCCTATAAATTCTTAGTTGCACACCTATAAAAGCGCACTGAACTTGCCACCCCATCCTCTGATTATGGGATGAATATAAACATAGAGTAGTCAGAAACTAGAGGCTAAGGAACATGAAACTCATGCAAAATATTATGAGAAAATCTGGACAGGAGTCTTGATGGGTTTCCATTGAAAATAAGAAATTAGAGGAATCTATGAGCTAATGGATGAACTTGAGCTTGCATGGTCAAGAACCTCTTGGGAACTGCAGCCCTACTTGACCTGTGCTCTGATCACAAGGAGCAGAAGTTGAAAAGCAAATGTTTCATATATTTCTTCAGTTAATGTAATGATAACATTGTTTTTTGGAAAGAAGCTCAGGAGGAATAGGTCCAGCACGAATATTGCCCCTTTTTATTATAAAAACTTTTAATTACAGAATCTTAAGCATGTAATTCTGTAACATAACAATATCATACTCAAGCCCACCATGACATTTTAGGTGAAATGTTCAAATTTAAAGTATAAATTATTACACCCATATTATTACCCTACTACCACAGTCAAGTAGGTGGTACTTCTGCAGGTCCCTGTATTACTCAGGAATACATTCACTTACCAGCTGGAAACAAAAGCTGCTGTTGTCGGCAAGGTTTATTTGTATCATGAAGCTCAGGATGAGTACGGTGACTCCAACTTGTTACTAGGAATTTAGTGTGTTTCCATCTTTTTATTCTCTCACCCTTAAGGGCTTACTTTTTTTTTTTACCACATGCCTGTGGTTTGTGGTTACGTGCATCTCCCTCCCACCCAAGCAGGAAGAAGCAAGAAAGGAGAATAAGGAATAGTTGTCATCTCTTATAGGAAAGTGAGCTGTTTTCCTTAAAATGCTCGACTGATTATGTCTCATTGTCTGTAACTGTTTCATGGTCTCATGCAAAACACATTTCCACCCTAAACAAATTCTGGGGTATTTTGGCAAGAAAAAGTACCAGGTAATAGTACATTTGTATCAGAGTACTGGATAATAAACTCCACACTTAAATAGAATTATTGAGAAGGGAATATTTATACTATCTGGATAATGGCTATGGAAATAAAAGAAAAACGATCAAGAACTCCAGGTCAGAAACAGCAAGGAGCCATTGCCACACCTACATTGAACAAGAGAGAAGACAGATGTGGACAGAGGGAGTTGTAGTTGTAGAAGTTTCCTGGAAAGAAATTGTGTCAGTCTATAAGCTAGCAGAGGGAGAACAACTATACCAACATCACTATGCACCCACCTCTGATCTCTTACTGGTGTCTTCCCTGATCAAATCCATGTAGAAGACAGAGTGTAACAACCAAGTTAAAAGTCTATAAATTCCCACCTCCTGGAAGAGGTAGGAGGGATGGAAAAAACATGAGGCAAAAGGATGGGGTAGACATGAAGGATAAATGGAGAATAGCCTCTGCAACATCCAAATATCATGTTAAATCTGTGGGAGAAATGTTGACCAAAGAAAGATATAGGAAGTACATGCCTTCAATTGAAACCTGCAAACAGCTTATGTTTGGCACAAATGGATAGCTCAAGTGCATTGTCTAATTAAGACAATCTTGGTAAACATTGTACTCAATCTTCACTTCTATTTAACATTCATCAGATATACACTGAAATTATTATTCAGGCAATGCTTTTCTTTCCAAACTCAATTAAATATATTATTAAAGAAGAGATTATGATTGACTTGTTCACTGCTTGTAGTAGACAATTCTAAGATGTGTACTAACACTCTCATCCCACTGGGAAACACATACTTTTTGCCATTTATCCAAT
>PVKM010014296.1:0-29263 GCA_004027735.1 Carollia perspicillata
CCACCTATCCAAGAGTCCTCTCCACCCTTACTGCCAGTCTGAATGAATGTTTCTTCTTTAACTCTATGGTTGTTGGACTTCCAGAGAGTTTGGTTTTCTGGCAGTTGTTGTTATTTGTTGTCTTTAAATTTGTTGTTGTTCCTCTTTGGGTTGTGTGAGGAGGCAAAGTGTATCTACCTATGCCTCCATCTTGGCCAGAAGTCCAATGAAAATCCAGATTAACAAATTCATTAAGTCAATACTACACTCAGCTCTAACATCTAGCAATCAAGTATACAGGGATTGTAGGTACCCTGCCCAGAGTCTTCACCGAGAGGCTCCTTTGCACGAGGAAGCCTTTTAAACAATACAATAAATTAAAACCTTACTTTTAAAAAGTTACATTCCAATTAAAATGGACATATGAATAGCAGGTAGCTGATAGAAAAAAAGTCATTCGGTCTTTGAAAGTACATGAATCCTTTCCTCTCTAGATGATAAATATTCTAACCTTTATCTCAGAATGGGATCTAAACCTCTATCAGCACGTCTGAAAGAAAATGCCTTCCACAGTTACACTGGCTGGGAAAATTAAAAATAAAATCATTTGAAAAATTTTCATGTTTATGTATTTTTCTTTTTAAGGAAATGTCACTTTCAAGTAGCAGTGCTATTATTGTGGTGGGGCTTAGTTTCTAGTTTTGAAAAGGTACTATACAAAATAAAAAGGGTTAACACTTTAATTATATAAAAAATTCCATACAAATAAGAAAAATATACTAAAATCTCAACCAACAAACAGCTAAGAGTATGAAAGTAGACTTATGAGAAACTAGAGTGAATGAATAAATATAAAGTATAAATACAGAACTTTAGAAATCTAATAATATCAAGTTCAAATGAAAAACCACTTTGGGCCACTTTACCTACGGAGAACAAAATTTAATTTATTAATTATCATTCCTATTTGCAACTGAGGTTAAACTACTGAAGTCAGTGAGAACATTGGCCCCCCTTATTATGTATTAGTTTTTCCTCCATACTCTGGAAGAAGAGCTCACTTCAAATTTCCTTCTAGAAACAAGCACGTTCTTCTACAAGGCAAGGCAGGGAGTGTGCAAGTACCGCACAGAAAGGCACCCACTAGAGCAGCAGCATCTCCCAGCTTGTTTTGAGTCCTCTGAGCAACCACTGAGTCACAGCCTCTGTCTGCATCCTAGGATATTTCACAGTGAAAAGGAAAGTAAGATTGTTTTCTAATCAGAGACTATAATTCTTTATCATGAAGTCTGCTGCAACATCCCAATAGAGAAGTTGTAAGAGCTACTTGAGACAGGAAAAATTATTTTCTATGCAGGATACCAAGATGAAGATGAGAACTAACAAAACGCAAATCCATAATTCAGCTAGATGCTACCCTAAATACATACATCAACATGTTGAATACCCATCCAATGCTTTGGAATTGTTACTTTCACAAAAGTCAGCTTTCGGTCATCCATGTGGTGCTACACCATCAACAAAAGTAACGCTATCCTCACAGGACTAGCACACTCCTTCAGGCTGAGATAAGACATCTAAACAACTCTAGTAAATAGGGGACAGAAAAGGGTTTTTGGATCAGTTCCCTGAACTGGCATGTGATTTACTCATAGGTTTATTAGATTAGAAGGACTTCTGTGAATATCCATGAGGAAGTGAAGTCAAGTAAAAGACACCCTGAAGACCCTTCACTCAGGAAGAGACAAAGGAAAAAATGCTGCTGACAAGTTAAAAAACACATAGAAATCAGTGTCCCTGTTTTAAACTTAACTAATATAATTTCTGGTTAAAAAAAAAGTTTAGTGCACATTAACTTTGCAGGTGAGATTTCAGGATGGTATGGCATCTGAGGAACAGCTGAATTTTTAGAACAGCCATTTCTACCATATTAATCATTTATTATATATTTCATCACAAGGCAGAAAATTCTGTCAGGAACACAAGGATGATGACTGCCTCTTAAAGCATTTTCTCTTGTCTTTGACTTAATGGACAAAAACAGTTTTAGGATAAGTGCTACAATTGCTGGGGCATACCAAAGCTCCTTTTCCTCTCGTTTTTTAAAACTTGGACATTAGTGGCTGACCTAAGCAGGTTATTTTTGGCTACCTTACATACCACAGACTTAAAGGAAAGGCCTCAATTAACTATTTGTACAAGTACTGGAGTAGACCACAAATTAATGTTTTGAGAAAAATTTTGACACATAAACACTGTTCAGGTTCAACTATATAGAACAAGAAAAACATTCCCTTTAGGTACATGTCTTGTTTAAGCTTTCCTTTAAACATATATGTCAATTGGAGGCAGAGATTACAGTGATATAGCTGCAAACCAAGGAATGCTGGCAGCCACCAGAAACTAGAAAGGGGCCAGGAAGGCTTCTTCCCGAGAGCCTTCAGAGAGAGCGTGGTCCTGCTTATGCTTGACTTGTAGATTCCAGAACTCTGAGAAAATTAATTTCTGTCTGAAGCCACCAGGCTTGTGGTAATTTGTTAGGGCAGTTCTAGGAAAATGACGCAGCCAGAATTTTTACATCTTTAAAAATGGAGACACTGCCTTCTGCACCATGTCACTGGGCTATTGAAAAGAATATGTGAGAGAATAATAAAAGATGTTTTAAAAACTATAAAATGCAAAAAAACAAAAAACAAAAAAAAACCATATATGTCAATCCTGATTCCCTCTTAATAGGCTATAAAAAGCATATGATATATATAACCAACAATATAGGAACTACCAAAGAGGGCATATTACCTCACACTCACTGCTATTCAGGATTTTCAAAAATCTATAGCTGAGAGAAAGCTTTACAGAGAGCTGCTTAAAGAATATGAAGTCTGTAAAATCTTCTAGGTGCCTAAGCTATCTCAAAATCAAAGTACCACATGCTTTAGAACTCAGAGAACACCTTCACTTGGGTGTTCAGGTGTGATGTGTCTAATCTGTACTGGAGCACCTCAAAAAGGGAGCATCCTGATGGAGTATTTACTGTGAAATTATTTTTCCTTGAGATTCACTATGTTACACAAATTTCTCTTTAAAAAGACCCCTGGAAGACACATCTCTCTGAAGTCTGTAGCAGAAATGGTTATACCCTCTCACATAGTAACTGGTTTGTTCGTACCCTCTCAAAGCTGGGACTCATTTCAGAACCAAGCCCAAGATTCACATCAAGTCCACCAGGTCTCCCTTCGGGACTTCAGGTGTCATGCTGTGTCTCGTTTTCCCACAGATGTCATTTCTCACTTAACTGTTTTTATCATACTTTGTCTTTTTGAAAGCTGCTTTCGGAACAAGACAAGATATAGATAACTACATGAGTACCGTATTTGACTGTGTATAATGTGCATTTTTGCCCCAATTTTTGAGGGGAAAATAAGATGTGCATTATACCTGGGTAGTACTAATTCTGTATGTATATTGTTTTTAATTCTTTTATTGATACTTATGCATTAAAAGTCTAACTCTAGAAAGAAATAACAGTATCTGTATGCAAAATAATACCCTGGAATAAGATAATTGGTTTTACTGAACTTAGACTAACTTGCAACAAAAGCAATTTCAGCCTGTGATTCAACAAAATGAAATGAAGAGCTATGTATTATTATCCACAAAGTAAGATAGATGACGCAATTGTTACCCACTTGATAAGATAGATAATGCATATCGTTATCCACTCGGTAAGACAGGTTGCCTATTGCTGTCCACTTGATAAGATAGGTGATGCCGAGTATATTAGCATAGGGTGAACAGCGTGACATTTCTCTTCATATAGTTTAGGTGGAAGAAATTATTGGAAAATCCCTTGGAAAATGTCAAAACAGTTTTTGTACACTTCAAGTTTTAAGCTAAAACCTATTAAATATGCTAAAAAGCATGGCAACAGAACTGCTGACAGAAACTTCGGACCTCCTCCCACAGGAAGTGTCATCAGATTGTGAGGCAACAGGAGGAAACGCTTCTTCAGATGCCAGGACAGAAGAAGGCAATGCTAGGGAAACCTCCAAAGTGGCCAGAGGTGGAGCAGGTAAAGACTTGGATTCTGGAGTGTCAAACTAGGATCTCTGTTTCAACCAAGATGATACAAGAAGGTATAAGGATTGCACGAGAAAAAAAAATTATGATTTCTCAAAGAAACTTAAATGGTGCTTTAACTTTATGAAGGGAGGAGGCTTGAGCTGAAGACACAAACAAAACTTGCCCAAAAACTTCCAGCAGCTTATGAGAATCGAGTTTTAGAATTTCATTCTTATGTTATCAATCTTCGAAAGACTTACAACTTTAAGTCGTCCCGAATTGCCAATATGGACGAGGTCCCACTCACATTTGTTCTGTCATCCAACAGAACTGTGGATGTCAAAGAAGCAAAGACGGTGGCTGTTAAAACTAGTGGTCATGGGAAAACACATTTCACTGTTCTAGCCTGTTGTACAGGTGAAACAAAGCTACCACCCATGATCGTATTTAAAAGGAAAACATTTCCAAAAGAAAATCCAAATGGAGTTATTATTAATGTGCAAGAAAAAGGATGGATGAATGAAGAAGGCATAAAAATCTGGTTTAACACAGTCTGGTCACGAAGGCCTGGAGGATTACTGGTACTCAGAATTCCAGCTTTGCTTGTTTATAATCAATCCAAAGCCAATGTTACACAAAGTGAAAAAGCAATCACAGAAGACTTGAAAACCCAACTTGCCTGGTGGGCTAACCAGACAAATCCAACCTCTTGATGTGTCCATAAACAAGCCCTCTAAGGCCCTAATGAAGAAAAAGAATGGATATCATGGATGCAGTCAGCTGGTAAAGGTTTAAAACCTGCAGATAGGATCAAGAAAACATCCCTTGCCCAAGTTTGTGATTGGATCCTAAGATTGTGTAACAGTGTCAAGAAGGAAGTGGTTGTGAAATTGTTCAAAAGATGCAACATCACCAATGCTATGGATGAAGCTGAGGATGATGAAATTTACCAGGATGAAAGTGACTCTTCAGAAGACAGCAGTAATGTAGAAATTGAAGGTGATACTTCTGATATTGACAGTGATGAAGACTTCTTAGCCTTCTATGGTGGGTAAATATCATAAATTTGTTAACAGTACATAAAATCTTTTCATTATTATTTTTAAATTTTTGTTCGATTACAGTTGTCCCATCTTTTTCCCCATTGCTCTCCCCTGTCCCAACCCCCTAAAATTTCTTGTACCATAATATGTTCAAAATTAAATGCTAAAATTTCTTTATAATATAAAAAATAGTATCTAAATATAAATAAATAAATAACTGAAATGAAGGATTTTTTTCCTGAAAGCTTAGGCCAAAAATGTGGGTGCATATTACATAAAAGAGCACATTACACATGGCAAGAACTCTGTAAAGTCAGGAGATTCAACGTGATCCTTTTTGCATTGACAAAACTGAAATTTTAAAGTACTTTCTTCACACCTGCAGTAGAGATTCAGCCAGAACTTTATCTCTCAGGTACCATAGAGATGTAGAGGTAAAACACTTAGGATAAACACAAAAGCATAAAATATAAAATAATAAAAATTGAGGTTTAATAATTATCTAGGTTATTAGAAATTTTACTGACATGAGGTTGATAAAAAAAATTAACTATGTTGCTATGCTTATGAATGGAAAAATATTACTATACATAGTACATATTACATGCCAATTAATTTTATTAACTCGGTTATCCATAATGTATAATCAAAATAAATACAAGAAGAAAATTAGAGCTATAATTCACATTAATTTGTAACAGAATATAGCTTCCCTTTATACCCTTCACTTTATAGTATGAAGTATTTATTAACTAGTTTGTAAATTCCTTAAACAGAATGCAACGTCTGATTATTTTTTAATTCCTACCTCTTCAAAGTGATTTTCAGAGGAGGGACAAAGATATTCACAATTGCCTAAATTTAGAAATCAGCAAAGACTGTACCAAAAAAGCATAAGAAAATTGAAACCTATTTTTTTTAGATTGCATTTTAAAATGGGTGAAAATTTTAATTTAAAAAATGGAATTCAGGATAGGAAAATTAGGAATATAAGACAGCTTTACTCAATTCTAAAAATATTAACATAGTCGTAACACAGTGGAGAATAACATTAGGTAGATAACAGCAAAACCTCAGCACTCAGAGGCTTCTGTGTGCATACTTACTGTGTTGCACCAAGAGGGACACCACCCCAAGCCAAAAACTGCTTGTTGGATAAAATTGATGGAATATCTGAGCAGCAAGATCCAGGTGCCAGAGGTTTATTTCTTGAAGGAACTACTTCACCTTTTAACACTACTTCATACTGAGGTCCAAATGGCTGCACGAATATTTTCAAGATCCTAACAAAGAAAATCATCTGAGTTGAATGTCCAGAATTCAGTCCTTTTGGCACCTATTTCCTACATGTTTCCTTTGTTCAAGAGCCTGAGCCGGGTGCTGCAGACACAATGCCCTTCCTACCATTAGAGCTTCTATTACAGAGGAGACTACGGATAAGGATAGAGACTGTGACAATGCCATCTACTGAGGTGAGAAAGAAGTTCATGGGGCTACAGGAACACTATTAACAAATATTTATGAGGAATGCAGAAAGAGTTGAGGAATGCTTCCCAGATTAAAGAGTCGACACAGTGAAGTTGAGGCCAAGTGCTGCAGGACACAGTAACAGACTGAAACCTCTAAGGCATTCTGTAACTCGAACAATGTGGAGGGGCTCTACCCGCAGAGCTCCCCCAGCCTAGGACGAGCATAAGTCTACCAAGAAATGATCTGCTTGGGGAGGAAAGGTGGCCAATCTCTCAGAGGAGAAAGGCATTAAGCCTCTTTCTCAATGGGCTTTTATCTGGTTTAATTGCATAGGAACACGGGGCTTATACGTAAAGCGCATCAATCATTGTTAGGCAGTAATGATCAAACAATAGATAACATTCAGAAAACTGTAAGGGCTTATTATGAGTCAGGGTCAGATTGATAGAGTGCCATCAAAGGGCCATAAAACACTGGGAAACAATCTCATTTTATGCTTGGACCCTTAACATTTAAATTGAGGGCATTCTTAGCAAAGCAGGTTTCACAGGATTTTATGCATTCTTTCTTAAGCCTGATTGCCCCCTATAACCACCCATTTGAGTACAGGGCAGCACCCACCTCTGGCATTGTTTTAGGCTTAAGTCAGGTGGAGGAAGTAAGGCAGCCAAGAGGTTAGGAGACTTCTTACAGATAGAATGAGGACTCAAGCTATGATAAAGCTGAGGGGTGAAGGTCCATCACCCCTTTTCTATAGTCCCCCAAGTCCTTACCTGATGGCCCCTTTGCAACCGTGCCTGTCTTAGGTTATTCCTTCCTTGAGGAATCTTACCCACCATTGACTATCCAGGCCCCTGCTCCAGGGGCCAAGCAGGGTAAAGTAAAGGGAGCAGAGGCTGTGCCCCTGCCAGGAGGATAAGTTTTGTCTCCTTAGTGGCTTATGGTCCCAAGGTCCCCTAGCCGTGGGGGCTTTTCACCTGTCGGCAGGGTTATACTTCTGAGATCAGGCAGGATGGTTCCCAACAGAGCAGTAGATAAGTCATGTATGTGTCTCAGAACACTAAATTTATCGAGCAAGTTCAAATAATTGTGACCATGGTGCTCTGACCATTGTATAGTGATATTCACCCATTATGACTTGAGTGCCAAAAAGTACCAGACCCAGAGGAAGAGTGGAAAAAAGTACTTTGAATGAACAACAGACAAGGTCAAGCAATGGTTTCCTTCAAGAGAGAAAAATAGTTCACGATAAACATCAAGATTGATAATAATTGGAAATAGTGATTTTTTAAAATCTCTAGTCAGCTGGCTTAAAAGGAGATTTTCAGTAAACAAAAGACACTCTGAGGCTAAATCGAAGAGGTAAAACAGAACTATCATCTGTTACGTGAGGTAAAACATGTACTCTATCATTCGGGCTGTGGACTGAAGCATAGCTAAGTGGCTATTTCGAGAAGTGAGTAAAAACTTGTCATTATAAACAATTTTATATTACCTTTCTTCAGAGGCTTTGGGATCCTTCGGAGTAAATGAAATGATAACTTCACGTTCTTCTCCAGGTTTAAGGAATAGAGTCTTCGGAACCACTGAAAAGTGACTTCCTTGATCTGGGATCTAAATATTTATATAATTATAACTAAATGATGACTTATGCAAATATGACTTTTACTCAGTTACTCTTTGTCTTATGTGCCTTTGTCATTTACTATAACAGGTTATTTTTCTCTCTCCCGTTATCCATCACTATCCTATCTTATCTTATCTTATTCTCTTGAAAAGGCTATTTCCTTCTCCTTCCTCTTTCATAGCAAACTTTACCTTACATCCCATCCCTAATTCCTTGTCACTAACACCCTACCCTCTTAATCAACAACATGTCTCAGAAATAATGTCTATGTGTCGATCACTCTCCTCCAATTCTACCTAGCCAAAGAGAACACAAATTTTTAATTTAATAGAGAACTTGGTTCTTATATATAAAACATTAGATGTTAAAGTTCCTTATTATGTATTTTATACTAGGGTAACACCCAGTTTTTAAAGCACTTGCACAAATTCTTACATTTGATCCACATGTCACTCTGACAAGGGGGTTGGCAGAGTACCTTCAGAATGTGAGGAGATACTCATAGTTTCATAGTCTAAGGAAATACTATGTCATAGCACCAACACAAATTCTTACCTTGATATCTAAATAAACGTCAATATTCCCAGCATTTTTCAAAGGTAAGTGCTGCTTTGTTGAGGAAGTCACACTGGCAAACAAATGCACAGTCTAGAGGATGGGGTGAAACAGCCATTTAAAAAAACCGTCACAATTAGAATGAAATCAACCTGAGTATCAAATAATGGCAAAAGAAGAGTTTGGAGTACCTGTAAGTCTTTTGGAGCATGTATCCTGGCTATTCCTGTTCTTGCTCGAAGACTAATACTTTTAATGACTGGTGTAGGGTTTGGGCTATCAACTTCTATATCAACTCTTGCCAAGAATTCTTCTGCTGAGTCTAGAATCTCTATAAAAAGTTCATTCTTTTAGTTTCAGACATCAGAGTTATTTAACTCTAAATGCCATGAGTGGCCAAACACTGCCCTCAGGGATCACAAGAAGTCTTAAGCAAGAAGACTTTTTTAAAGAACAAAGAGAAGTAGAAATTATGTGCAGGAGAGAGAAAGGGAACAGGAAAACATTCAATTGGTAGATATGATAAAATCAATTAACTGAAAAGACCCCCACAAGTTTTCAGTGGTACTTGCTTGAGTTACCCACAATCACAAGGATTTGACCCAAAACAGCAATGCTCTCATGCCATTTTTAAAATAACAAAAAATATGACAAATTACTCAAAGTATTCATATTTAGTAACAAAGGAAATAGGCTCCAACTTTGTAATTTACTCAGGTAGAGAGCAAAGAAATTCTGACAAAACATAAACATGATACCTGAAGAAGTGATCTGCTTCATTGGACTATGAAAAAGAACCCAAATAATCAAAAATTCTGGGTCCTGTAAAGTAAAAAAAAAACTTAAATGAATGCTGGCATTGATGAAAATCTTAATGAAAGAAATTAGTTTGGAAACTTCCTTTTTAATGCCAAACTAGTTCGTCGATCCACCCAGCTTACCTGTCCATCATAACTGGCAGGCATCATGTGATTGATCACAGAAGGAGCTGCCAGGTAAGCAATCACATCAGCATAAGGAAGAGCTTTCATAGGAACATGGGTGGGTTCCTTGGAAAAGGTAAAGCAGCGCCAAGCTATAGCATTCTGTTCAAAAGTAGAAAAATAAGTTTTAGTAAAGCCAATAGTTAGTAAAACATTATGCTTGTTGACAGAATCCTTAAAAAAAACATTGACTTTCATAAGAAGTATTAACCAAGAATGATATTAACAGTGTCTAGAATTCAAAATCAATGTACTCTGTAAAACGTTTCTTACTGTAGTTTAATACTTACAGCATTAATAGTAAGTCTGATTGGCACGATGGCATGTGTCCTATTTATCAATTTTAACGGGAGAGCTTTCCAGCCTCCATAAGTCAAGTCACCAAAATCAAGAACATCTTTCTTTTCTGTTTCTACCTAATTATGAAAAAAAATTATAAAAAGCAATCTATTAATAAATATCACAGCTTATGTTCATATCACTGCTCTTTCAGCCACAAGAGTCAGAATTAAAGGTAAACTTTACCTAAGTTTCCTCAAGGTGTTTTACAACTGCTATTTCTAAAAAAATAAATGTTAAATTCTTTTTAAAAATATTTTATTTATTTATTTTTAGACAGAGGGGAAGGGAAGGAGAAAGAATGGGAGAGAAACATCAGTGTGTGGTTGCCTCTAATGTGTCCCCCACTGGGGACCTGGCCTGCAACCCAGGCATGTGCCCTGACTGGGAATTGAACCAACAACCCTTTGCTTCACAGGCCTGTGCTCAATCCACTGAGCTACACCAGCCACGGCAAATTTTTTTTTTTTTTTTTTTTGAGGTAGTTTGTGTACTCAAATATTCTACAGAACAAAGTAACATGTTACCTGCTTTGAAAGGACTATTAGATCTTAAGACAAACCGACAATTTTATAAAATATATAGGCCTCCCTTTAAAGAATTCTATTGCAATACTGATTTCTCAAACTTCTGACAATACTAAAAATGTTTAAAATGATATCAAAATAGACATATCAAAGTTTAAAAAGGGTGACTTCTATCATCACAACAGATTGATTTCTTTAAATAAGGGATATCAATCTAACACAGACCCCTCACACCCACACATGTAGAAGTGCTGAATATTTTATAGACTCATAAAACTTTTTGGCCTAGCCAAACCTAAAATAAAGCACAATCACAAGCAGACGGTATTTGTCTTCCTCTGACTTATTTCTTTCAGCATAAAATCCTCTAGGTTCATCCATGCTGTTGCAAAGGCCAGAGTTCATTCTTTTTTATGTCCAAGTAGTATATTTCACTGTGTATATATACCACAGCTTTTCTTTTTATCCACGCATCCACTGTTGGGCTCATGGATTGTTTCCATATTTGGCTATTGTAAATAATGCTTCAGTGAACACAGGGGTTCATACAGTCTTTCAAATTAGAACAAAATAAACAAATAAAATAGAAACAGACTCATAGATAGGGAGAACAGACTGACAGATATCAGACAGAAGGGATTTGGGGGGCTGGATGAAAAGAGTGAAGGGAGTAAGAGGTACAAATTGGTAGTTACAGAACACTCACAGAGATGTAAATTACAGCATACGGAACACAGTCAATATACAGTAATTAACTAGGTATGGTGTCAGGTTGGTACTTGAAACATTGGGAGAATCACTCTATAAAGTACATGATTTTCTAACCACTATACTGTACATCTGAAATTAATACAGAAAATATTGAATGTAAGCTGTAATTAAAAATAAAACCATGTATACACACACAAACATATATGTATATATATATTAAATATATGTGTATATATATATACATATATAAAAGCAGGCTGGTAAATTGGAGCTGTTTTCATGGTAGTCCATGAAACTGTAGAATTGACTCACCCCCAAGATAGCTGAGTTTCAGTACCCTTCTGGATACAAAAGATAGGACATGAGCTTATTGTGGGCAGGGTGAGGCTAGAATGGAATTTGAACTCCATGTACAAGGTACAGAAATTCAAAGAAATGTCTTCTTTATTGAAACTGGAAAAACTCTATTTACATGTCCAAGGAGACAATAGGTAAGCATGTCTAGGGATGGATGGTCACCGAAAGACCATTTACACGAAAGTGAAACTCTACGCCCATGCCATGCCAGGTATGGGAGCACCAAGCTGAAAGTCACCAAAACCTTTAGTGCCCACAGCATTCATGCAACATGCTCTCCAGTGACACTTTGAAAAACTAGGGCACATGGGATTTCTATAGCAAAAAGCAGGCACTATGAAGGTGAGCTCTTATTTAAAAATTAAAAAATTTTCAATTAAAATTTAATTTTTAAATTAAATTTTAAATAAAATGTAATTAAATTAAATTTTAATTTAATTAAAAATTTTTTCAATTAAAAAATTAGAAACCACCTGAAGAAAATAATCAGGTGGACCCAGCAAAACTAATTAACAGAAGAATTAGCACCCAAAAGAATAGAAATAATATTAAATAAATGATAAAATAAGTACCTTTTAAATACAGACAAGAGAATAGAGTACATAAAAAAGGGGAAAACAGAAGATGGTAATAGTAAGCAAAAAAATATATAAATAACTTGTATAAATAACTTGATCTGAACATAATTTTTACCAATCTGACAACAAAAAAAATAGGTATAGTTTTCATTCACACCAGTCAGCTATTGTTGTATTGGCTGTTGTCATTTTTTTTATTTAACCACCTAAAGGACAAGAGGTCAGTGTCCCATAGTCAGGTATTGCATGTTTTAAAATCTTGGGGCACACCAGGCGAAAATTGTTGATTTAGTATGTCAAATGCTGAAAAGTGCTAAACAGAAAGTAAGGCAAGTTAGAAGGTGGGGATGATGGGATAGGTGGGGACTGCCTTTCTATAAATAGTGTTCCGGTGACATCTAAGCGGAGCCCTAGAGAAAGAGACAGAGTAAGACCTAGGATGATCTGTGGAAGTACTATTCTATTCAGAAAACAATTGTATTTAAACTCTAACAAAGAGTGCCAATACTAATGACTTATTCATCATTAGAGATATTTTCTCAGCTATCTTCATGTGTCCAAAAAGCTTAGTCTGTAAGTGCATCCAAACTGATAGCACTGCACTTTTTAAATCCGTATGCAATGATGTCACTGAATGTTATTCCAAGCTGGAACACTCATTCATAAAAGAGCAGTTGCTTTTACTTATCCCATAAAGGTATCCTTACCTAACTACTTATGGGATTGTTTCTTAAAGTGATGATATTTAAAAGACTAATCTAGAACATCCAGCATTTTAAAACCACCAGGAATAATCAGAGTCTGGTTAAATTTAAGTCACCTTTTAAAAAAAGAAACCAATTATGTGAGTGACTTTTCAGAATGCCCCAAACTAACACCCACTCAAGAAAAGCAGGCTAACACATTACACTCAAGGAGTGAATTTTAAGTAACTCCTCCTTTTAAAGCATACTTTTTTAGAGGAAGAAAAATGAACTGTCTTGTATTTGAAATCCGGGGTCTTAGCTGACTGTGTTATATTTCAAATTTCAGTCCAACAAAAACAAACAAACAAACAAACAAAAACAAAACAAAATATAGAGTTGAAAAGAGCCAAAGAATGAGATAAAATAATCACAGGGTATAATTATTAGCAAAGATTTACACTCCAGAATATCAGAAACATCTACAAAAATTGGTAAAGGCACTCAAAATAACAGAAAAATGGGCAAGAAATATGAATAGGCCGTTCAGAGCAGAGGAAACCAGAGTGGCTAATAAACAAAAAGATGCTCAACATCATTAATAATCCAAGTATGCAAATTAAAACAATATTTCACATTCGAGAAGTAAACAAACTTTAAAATTAACAATAATAAATGTTAGCAATAATAGGAACTCTCATACATTTCTTCTGGGAACATAAATTAGCAACTTGGCAATATCTAGCCAAAATAAAAGCACATATACCATAAAATACATGTTTGCTGTAGGTACCTGGGGATTCTTTACCAAGTTAAGAAAGTAATCTAACAGTTTTTTTAGACATGGCCTCTGTATAAAATTCCTGCTCTCTCTCTCATGGGGAATAAATACAGTTCCCCAGTCAAATCCTACTGGTCTTGAGGACACAATTACTCCTCTAAATTCTATGTCTCCACAAAGGCTTTAACTGGCCTGGCTAACACTGAACCATCTCTTACATCTGTATGTTGGCCTCAAAGCCCAACCACACCTCAGACGAATGAAATAATAATCTCTGGGGGGTACACAGACACAGATATCAGTAGATTTTGAAGGTCATCAGAAGATTCCAATGAACAGACAGGTTTGGTAATCACTGCCTTTTCACTACTAAACATTGCTCATATAAGCCACTTAAAATATGACAACTTCAAATATGCCTTAGATGTGATTTTTCAAGTCTGCTACAAAAATATAAGTTATTTCAGAAGTCTAGTATAGTAGAATGTATTGAAATGCAGAAAATTCATGACATAGGTTCTCAAGTGGGGGTAATCTGGTAATGTCTGGAGACATTTTTACTTGTTACAACTGAGGAAAAGGAGGCACAACTGACACCTAATAAGTTGGGACCAGAGATGCTGCTAAAAACCCTATAATGCATAAGATAGCCCCCATTTCCAACAAAAAATTATCCAGCCCAAAAGGTCAACAGTGCCAAAGTTGAAAAACCCAGGCCCTAGATAACGGCAAGCATTGCAGAGCTGATCGAAAAGTACGTAAAATGACACTTATGAAAAAAAAGACTGCAAAAGTTTATAATATGAGAACGACTTCTACAAACTCTACTTCCTCCTCTAAGCCCGAGAAAATGAAATTCCGAAGCTAAGTTTCTAAGCTTTCCCCCTGGGAAAAGGCATGTGCACTGTGAAAAAAAAACCTTGAATGACTCTCTTCAGTTTCCTTGGGAACTACCCTGCCCCTAAATCCCCCATATTCTACCTCTAAACAGAATCACAATTATAGCTTATGAAACAAGTGAACTTCACTAGGAGCTCAGTAACACCTGTAAAGTATGGTTAAACAAACAGGTTCAGTTCACATATTAGGAATCAACTAATTTTTTATTATCATGAACAGTTCTGCTTTTCCTTTGTTTTGTACCCTCCCCATCTCTCCTTCCCACATTCCTTAATCTTGTTCAATATATTCTGATTTCATTCACAATCAATTAAGACCAAGACACTTTTTGTACACCTATTTGTGAACTAAGGCATCTGGTGAGACGTAAAAATTCCTGATATTTAGCCATGCCTCCATCCCCTAATTCTGATTTAGTTGGTCTCAGTAGGACTCAGGCATTGGATGCATTTAAAACCCCAAAGGTATTCCAATGTGTAGCTAAGACTGAGAGCCACTGTCCTAAAGAGGCATATAACCCAGTAACTGCTTTATTATCTTAACTGGGCTAAACCTTATTTCTTTCAAGTCTAGAAAATAGATGACTATAGAAAAGAAACTTTTTCAGCTAGCAAATTATCTTCAGGTACAGAAAAAGAAGAGGAATATGAACAAGGCACTTTCCTAAGTGAATATCAAATTATAAAATGAAAATCACTTGGAAAATAAGGTTTAATGCTATACTTTGCTTTATAAACATCTGAGTAAGTATATCTACATTTCTGTAAAACAACTAATAATTTTAAATTTTGGAATAAGAAGATATTAAGAACCAATGGTCAACAGAAAATTAACTTTGTGGCACATTTACACACAAATTCATTCCCCCCCGCCCCAAATATTACTTCTCAGGGTAAATGGCCTTCATTAAAATGCCAGGTATGACAAAGACCCACTTACAAATAGTTACCTCAATCACAGGGGTCTCGGCAATAGCAGTGAGAATGACTCTGCTTGCCAAGGCTTCTGCTTGGACTGCTGTCTCAGCATCTGCTGTAAATGGCCAAGAAGCAACACTGAAAATACATCTGAAAATCCCAGGATCGGATGGTATGAAAAGTACTTTTATCTCTTCTGTGGCATGAGGTCTTATGATGACTTTATTCTTGAAAACTAAACAAGGGTATGCTAAAAGATCCACCTTAAAACACAAAAAGAGACACATGACTTGTTAAAAAAAAAGGGCTACACATTGAAAATCAAGAAGTAGAATCAACTACTTTAAGATCCCTTTTCTCAGTCACTTGAACTACCGAATCTACACAGTTATTACCTCTTTAAAAATCCAAGTCTTATAACTCGTCAAACTTACGAAGACTAATGAATATAGGTTCAATTTATGGCTCCTAGTTTATTTTAAAGCAAACACACTTATTGATACTCACATTTTCCTTGAAAAGGACACTGAAAATGGCAGTACTTCAGAGCCCTATACATGACCCCAGGGCCTAGGTTTTGGTATTTGCAGGATGGTTAGACCAATCTCTAATATTCATTGTCAGGCCTTCAAGTCTATGATTGTGATTCACGCCAAACCCTCCCTTCTCACTGTAAATGGGGATCTTCTTTTCTACTCCCACTTCCAGAAACAACACTACTTCCTGAGAAATCTCACCTTCCAATCTTACCTTCTACCCTCAACCCTTTTCTTCAACCACCTGCTTTTTATCTAACCTCAGGATCTGAAAGCACAGGGGGAAAGTCAGAGAAAAAAGGAGAGGTTGGGTAGAGATGGTCTTATTTTACCAGGTAAATAAAGGCTATTACTAGGATGTAAAAGGGGAAAGTAGACCCATCCACCAATGTTAGTTTGCAAGTAGCAGTTGCAAAACTAGGATGCTCCAGAACAGTAGCTGCTGTCTATATTTCCCACCCTCCCTACTAACTGACAGTCAAGTGGTCATTGCAATCATAAAAGGAGATTTATATTCTGGAACTGTAACAGCCGTTATTGGTCATATGATACCCTCACTATAAGAGTTAATGTTAAAACTGTATTTCTAGGTATTTCAAAAGATCATGTAAGAACATAACCAGGTAAATTAGTCAAAAAGACAGTTTACTAAATGAAGGTGTAGGCCCTAAGAGTAACTGGCTTCTTTGGTTTTTTGATAAATGACAATAACTTATATTCAATCACATTTAACAAAACCAGAAACTCAAGAGCTTTTAGTGGTTTAAACGGCACTAAAAGGACACTTACAGAATTTTATAAATAAATAACAATGAAGTATAATGACTAATAAATAAATGGTAGAAAATAAAAAACACATTCAGATTTCACTTCTAGTACTAGAAATACTATGAAAAAGAGGGACCAGGAAAGATACCACTGCAATGACTCTGTGCAAGATATAAGGGAAGAAACATACTGCCAAAATAAAAGGAAGTACTAGACAAAGGAGAAATCCAGCATTACTCATTATGCAATTACTAAGTCAAACAGAAAGTTAATAGAACACTTACCTTTTCACCATTAACACTGACACTGAGAACTCCTATGCTGACCTGCAGCCAGTGGGCAGTTGGGTTGAGCACACTGAGGTGTGTTTGTGAAGCAATGCCAACACAGCAAGCGTGAGGAAACTTCAACTCCTCAGGTACCCTTACATGCCCTGGGTAAAGATAAAGTATAGTCAAAATGCAAGAAATTGGGTACTAGAGATAATACCCGATTAAATGCACAACAAATTAAGTGGAAATTTTTATAGAAGACTACTTGTTTATAGCCAGGGCTACAGTATAAAGTGCCCCGATCTTTAGGCATCCTTCATATTACATAAGCCTCAGCATAGGCTGGCCAACAATTTTTTTCCTGCTGAATCCAGCTAAGAAATAAGAACAATTACAGCTAGTGAACTCTCAAATGTTATTACCTATTACTAATCTCTTCCTTTTTTCTCCCACAAATATAAACCACTGCCTAACCTAATAAGTAATGACAGAGACTCTAACTTGGATTTTTAATACAACCTGTCTTTTTACCATCCTTACAAAGTTTCTCTGGAATTTCCTTGAAGACAGTACACCAGTGGCTGGGGGTCAGAAAAAGCACAGCACTCAGCTCGGCATAGCAGAGTATCCATCACAAGAGAATCAGAGGGCAATTCAGCTACTACAGACAAGAGTGGAAGAGTGATCTCTATCACTACCATGACAATAACCTGCCAAGACTTAAAAGCTAGAAGGAGATTCACTCCCCTTCAGAGAAGTGACTCTAAACTGCACGTTTCCTAATTGAAAGAATAACAGAACACAAGTACGGCACATAAAAGAGATAGAAAGACAGAGGTATTAGGAGTTTCATCTGCATACGTTTTCATTATTTTTTAAGGCCACTTCAGGAACCCCTGCCCAGAAATATGTATAGTCTGTGTTTCAAATTCAGGACAAAGGAAGAAAACCTATGAGAACTTCAGGCCCTCAGTATCTTCTTGAAACAAAACTACTTTTATGGTCTCGTTTGAGAAAATTCCATTTTAAATAGCAAGCAACAATACAAATAACAGAAAAAGCATCTCACCTAATCCTGACATCATTCCTGAATCCCATGGTTCAATTCCACAATTTGCACCAAAAGACTGCAATGGAAAAGACTTTGCTGTATTTAGAAGATTCTGATGTACAGTATTAGAAGGTGGGTTACAAAGGGAAGAGGTACCCATCAATCCAGAGCCAGTATTTTGTCCTAGACAAATGTCTATGGCCACAGAGTTCTGAACATGCTCTCCAGTGACAGAAGGATAAGAACAGTTTCCTGAGAATCCACAGACTGTGGTGCTGCCGGCATAGCACTGAGGCAAAGCAACATTTCCAGCTGCGGGTAGTGTTCCCAAATACTGCTGGGCAAAGGGAGCTCTAGTGAAAGAATGGCAAGTCAAGAGTGTAGGAACTGAAGTGGGCATGTTCTGCACCTCAGGAGCAGAGCCATAAACTACAGAGCTGGGAATAGGGGCAAACTGGTTTCCAGATGTCATCTGATGAGGCACCTGGCCACTCAATGCACTGTTGGTAGTTGATGTATCTTCAGAAGTTACTCTCTCACTTTTGTTCATGGATTCCTGGAGTGGCACAGGGAAGCATGGCATTGCTGACACAACTGGGTGCCTGAGACCTGACTTGGTCAGACAACCCAGGCCAATCTGGTCCAATTCACTGGAGTTTGTAGTCAAACTTGCTGCAGTAGTTTCCAACAGATGTCCGCTTTTGGAGGAAAGATCTTTATTAAAGTTAAAGTCAGGTTTTATATCTTCAGGTTTGCTACTCAGAGAAGTAGTTTCAGTCACTTTTTCTGTATCTGAATTTTGCTGAATAACATAGGATAATGCTCCTTTTCCTTTACTTTGAAATGGACCTTTTTCTCCCAACCTTTCCACAGCCTGTTCCTCTGATGGAATCGGACTGGCTCGAATAATTGTGGTGCTCAACTCACTGGTGATATCACTCTGAGTGTAACGAAAAATGTTTATAGAAATAATTTATAGAGTATTACAAATTCAAACCATGCTGATATACTCTCAAATAATATAATAAAGAGATTTAAATAACATTAACTCTGAAAAAAAGTTCACTTACACACAAAAACAGTTTTGCAGCTGTGAAATACAGGATTAAGTCAGAAAAAATTTGCACTCACTGTTTTAAGGAAATAATTAAGGAGACTAAAGAGGAAGTATACACCAACTGTATTTCTGAAAAAAATTACAAGGACAAGAGACAAATAACTTTGTACAAATTTAAGGATTTTTTCCTCTAAACTACAATAAAAATCTAAGTAAATTAATAACAAATGAATGGGGGTTGGGGTGAGCAAGCTTTCAAATGACATCAACACTGAGTTTAGGAATCAACATAAATCTAGCTCAAAGACCCTCCCACTCCTATTACTAAATTTTTCGGACTATAAGATGCACCCCCCAAATTTGGAAGGAAAGGGGGTGCATCTTGTAGTCCAAATGTAACTTGCCTGGCTCACTGAGGGGGTGGGCAGCAGTGGAGCGGGGTCACAAGAGGCAGGAGCAGGGTTGCCACTGCATTTTTCCTCCCAAATTGGGGGGGTGGGGGAAGGGTGCATCTTACACGCCAAAAAATACAGTATTTGTCTAAACTGCTATTGTGTTTGAAAATGCTAATTTTTGTGAGTACCAAAATCTTTTCTAACTTCTAAACTTATATGGTTCTGTTTTCTTAAGTTATGAAGTAATAGCCCTAGTCAATGGTTAAGTACTCATTTCTTTATAATGTTTCATCTTAGCGGTAACATCTTCAACCCTTATACAGAAGTTAAAATGTACTTAACTCTCACTGATTATTTTTGGTATTTGGTTTGAAAATTTCTTCTGGACCAAAGCTTTAGAAACAAAGACACTGAGAAACAAATTATTTGCCAGTCATCCATCCATGCATCAATCAGTAAAAATAAATGACAAGCACTGGTCGAGTAGCTCAGTTGGTTACAGCACTATCCTTCTACACCCAGGTTGGGGGTTTAATCCCCCATCAGGGTACATACAAGAATCAACCAATTAGTGCAATAAATCAGTGGGTTAACAAATTGATATTTCTGTCTCTCTCATTCTCTCCCACTCTCTCAAATCAAAATCTAAAAATTAAAATAAATAAATAAATAACAAGAGCCAGTATGTATCCAGTGATAAATTCTTGCTGCCAAGCCCTGTCCTCACATCACTGTTCCTCCTTACAGATGAAGAAACAGGCTTAGGAAGATTGTATCAGTCTGCAAGTAGCAGAATAGAGGCCATCTGACTCCACATTTCAGCTCTTAACCACTGTGCTAAAAACATAGAGACTCAACATCAAAAGCATCATCTAGAAGACAGCTTCCAATGAAATGGGTATACTGGTTTATCCAGCATGATGTCATATTTAGTGGATATATTTATCTATAGCTTTATGGAAGAGGCCTGTTATTACCTACTCACAACAGTGATATTCAGCTTATTTATAATACTGTCACATTCACCACACACACACACACACACACACACACACACACACACACACAATATTCTGCCACGTAAATCTCTCGGATCTGCTTTTCTCCCACACTCACTGCCACTACCTTTGTCCAAGCCTGCACTGACTCTCACCTGGCTGACCACAGCAGCCTTGTATCAGTCTTCCTGGTTCTCACCTTGTCCCTGTCAATGCCTCCTCCACACTGCTACTGCAATGAGCTTTGAAAACATTAACAAGTTGTGCTTAAGAACCTTCAAATTCACAAATTTTACATCTAAGACCCTTCCTGTTTGGTCTCTCATCTTTTCCCCCAAGTATATGATTCACTGCAGCCATTCCAAACTTCTTGGGAGTCCCTCAAATGCAGTCTCCATTCACAGTTCCATGCCTTCCCACATTTGTTTGTTTCCTTCTTCCCTAATTCCAAGTAGTCCTGAAAAATATGGCCTCAATACATTTACTATCCCTCCCATCGACACCCTAGTCATATTTTTAGTTATCTCCTTCTGAATACCCACAGCATAAGTCTATCACAGTGCATTTCATTACAAAGTATGTCTTACATATGTCCTCCACCAGACTGAGAGCTTTCTGAGGGCAGATACTAAAATATTTGTACCTCTTGTGCCTATATAACATGAGTAGCTGTTTGATTCTCCTCTTTCTCTCTCCCTCCTTCCCTCTCTCCCTTTCTATGCCCAATTCCATATTAAAGATAAAATGCCAAAAGATACTATACAGACCAGAACTTCAGTCTGAGCCCTACATTAGTAACACTTTATAATCAGAAGCCTTACTAAAGAAATAATAAAAGTGTTGCCCACCTTGCAGTCCTCAAGGACGTGATCTGAGGCTGTGGTGGGGCAGGTGCTCTCTTGTTCAGACATGTAAGTCAGCCTGCTCACACTAGCCTGTGGACACGTCAACTGAGACAACTCATTCTTGCAGGGAGACTTCTGATGATGAGCTGCTGAGCCAAAAAATTCTAAAGCACACCTGAAAGAGAGAACACTTCGTGACTGGAGCTGTCCATTCTGTTATTTAACACCATCTGCACTAGCAAAAACCAATCCTACTTTGCCTACAATCTTGTTAATTTACAGACTTTGCTCCAGCTGTAATATACTATAACAACTCAATCACAGATTCATTTCTTTTAACCTCAGTTAGCTAAAATTATAAATTATGTTTCTATTAAATGAGGTATCTGGTAAGCTACTGTAAAAGAAAAATGTTCTCTCCCTCTCTTTCTCCTTCCCTTCTCCTCTCTCTAAAAATAAAAAAAATCTTTGGGGGGAAAATGTGGCATTTTCATTAATAAATTCCATATACAGTCACATAACAATGTTAGCTATTGATTCAAGAAAAATTTTATTGAATACCTAATATAGAGCAATGAGCAGAACATTAAAAAACTTCTGCCCTTGAAGAGTAAAGATTTTTAAAAAACATGTAGATAATGTGCTGCTGATAAGAATATAAAGTGGTACAACTTTTGGCTGAGCAATTCAGTAATACATATCAGAGTCCCCTTGACTCAGATACTCTATACCAGGGGTATAGAATACCATGGGTATTCTCACTCACTGGGTGAGCCAAACTCATTTTAAGAGGGGGGGCACATCAGCCTCGCAGATACCTTCAAAGGGCTGAATGTAATTTTAGGACTGTATAAATGTAACTACTTCTTAACAGTTAAACAAGAGCCCCACGCTACCGCCTGATAGAAACAAGGTGCTGGGCCAGATAAAACAAGGTAGAGGGCTAGATTTGTCCCGCGGGCCTTGTGTCTGCCACCTGTGTTCTATACCTACAAATTTATCCTAAGAAAAACTTAACACTGCCCTGGCTGGCGTGGCTCAATGCAGTAAGCACCAACCTACAGATCAAAGGGTTCCCAGTTTAATTAACAGTCAGGGCACACACCTGGGTTGCAGACGCGGTCCCCAGTGGGGGCCACATGAGAGACAACCACACATTGATGTTTCTCTCCCTCTCTTTCTCCCTCCCTTCCCCTCTCTAAAAATAAAGAAATAAAATCTTTTAAAAAAATCACAAACAATAAACAGTAAGATCCTACCTCTGTTTAGTACACATGTCATTAGTTATATCATTAGTTAATACCCATTACAAGGCCAACCCAGTCTGATTCAAAGAGAGGGGAAACAGGTTGCACCTCTTGAAGAGATGAGGCAGAGTCACACTAAATAAGAAATATTGTCCCAGCAGTCATCTTTGGAAATAGTTGCTGTACCCACTGAATACTCTGCCACTTACCAGTAGTTTCCATATAGCCCTTTATTTGACTGAAACTCACTCCATCATTTCCTTGCACAAAGTTCAAACTACTCAGCTGGGAAGTGGAGTGGACACAGAGAGAAAATCCTATTTTGAATTTCAGATGTATAAAAAGCCCAAATCAAGACAGCATTGATAAAATACTAGTTAGTGAATTTCTAACAAATGGAGACAAAATATTAACCAAACAGTTGAGGCCTCTTTTAGACATGGCATGACATATGGGTTTTTTGTGTGCTTATTTTCAAAGTTTTGATTTTATTGTGTCTACTTCCCCTTACACATTTTAAATACAAGGATGACATGAGGTTCTTATATGCACATGCACATACACATGCATACATATTCACGGAGAACCATGTTATGGCATGAAAGAGGTTCTGGGTTACTAGTGATGGGGATTATTAGTTTGGCTCCTTTGGTTGAAAGGAACAAATGCATTTAGGTTATATTATCTCAAATAATAAAAACTGAACTGTAAGAGCACATGGAAATAAAAGAGAAATTTAAGCCGGGAGTCAGACTTCAAAGGAATCCGAAAATAGTAAAGGTACCAGCCACAGAGAGACTCAAAAAATAGTCTGGAATTAGAAGCTCTACATCAGCTCTATGAACCTGTTAGAAACCAGCTAGATTCTAGAAGACCAGCTAGCAAGAATGCTAATGAGCAGCAAAACTTACCAAATAAAGTATACTCACTAAAAAAATGTTGTCAGTGAACGCATAAAAATTCTGACCAAAGTTTCGCCATGAATATAAAAAAACTTAAAGGACTATGACCTGGTAGAAACCAGAAAAAAAGTAGAATAAAAATATCAAACCCATTTTACCACAAAAAGTACAAGGCTTTCAATAAAATAAATGAGTACAAAATTAAGGCCTACATTGGCAGCAATGAAAGCATAGTTGATGCTTCAAAAAATTAGTGATACAGAAGATAAACACCTGAATAGCTGTCCCACAATACAGAGTGTATATAACAAGAAATTAGGGAAAAGAAAATAGTCATGGATGACCAGAGAAGGGACTTATCAAGTAATAGGCAACCAGTGTACCCTAAAGAAGGAGGGAATAAGTGGAAAAAAATAAACCTTCCCTCAGTTGAAGAAAAGCTGTGTATACAGAGGTAATCATAATCTAAGAAAATCAACTAAAAGAGATGAACACATTTAATTAAAGCTGATGAGGGAAGAAGGTAGGGGAAGGCATTAAAAGGAACATAAAAATGAAGCTGGAAAAAACACATACTGTGCACTGGGAAAATGGATAACAGACTGTGGCATATTCATGCAATGAAGTGTTACAGAGCAATAAATGTGATGCAACAATAGGATAATCTAAGCAGCATAAAGTAGAAGAAGCTGGACACACAAAAAAGGTACTAGTTAGCACTGCATAACAATACTTCAGTCCACCACAGACTGCATATACAACAGCAGTGCTTCCATGATCATACTGGAGCTGAAAAATTCCTATCACCTAGTGACATCATGATTATCACATCACAGCTCAATACACTATTCACGTGTTTGTGGTGATGCTGGTATAAGCAAACCTACTGTGCTGCCAATAATATTAAGTATAGTGCATACAATTATGTACAGTACCTAACATTTGATACTAATTATGTTACTGATTTATATACTTTTTAATTGTTATTTTACAGTGTACTCTTTTCTATTTATAAGTTTGCTGTATAATAGTATGACACACTACACAGGCAGCAGTCTCATACATCTTGTGTTTACCACATCTCTTAATTGCATCATTTTTCTCTTGTGCTTCATTTAATCTCGTTACTTTATATAGTAACATGATGTACAGGCTTGTAGCCTAGGGGCTATAGGCTATAAAAACAGTCTAGGTATATAGTAGGCTATACCATCTAAGTTTGTGTAAGTGCTCTCTATCCTGTATGTCCAACAACAAAATCATCTAATGGTGTATTTCTCAAAACGTATGAGGTCTGTCCAGAAGGTATCCAGCCATGTACTTTGAAAAATGGATACATTTACTAAAGAAGGTACAAGACACAAGAAACAATGCACATAACACAAGATGACACAGTCCCTCCCCTTCAGTGTAGCAAAGTAGGCACCTTGGGACCTCACACAGTTCTCTCAATCGCCATCAGCTACCCCATCATATTTTCCTGAATCTCTTCAACAGTCTGAAATCTCTTCCCTTTCAAAGGTGATTTTAGCTTTGGGAAAGCCAGAAGTTGCAGGGCACCACATTTGGGCTGTGTGTTTGTATGTTAGGGGGGTGGCACACAGCGAGTCACCTGGGTGGTTTGATATTTCACAAAAAAAACTGCATAAGATGTGATGCATGAGCGGGCACGTTGTTGATGAAGCTGCCAATCACCAGTTAGCCATAGCTGTGGCCTTCTGAATCACGCCAATAGTTTCCATGGAGGAATGTTCAAGCTTCATGCAAAACTGGATGCAGATTCATCGTTCTACTTACTCGGTCATTTTGAATGGGATAACCACACAGTACAAAATTTCACTCAACAGCGTCTACCACCCCCACTGACTAGTAAAGTTGTCATTGTTAACGTATACATATTCCAGACCACTCTCCTTGGCTGCCAGGTTAGATTGATGGGATGCAAACCTTTCTCTCATCGTTGTATTAACAATGGCTAGACTTTTTCTGGACAGACCTCATATTTCCACTGTTAGGCAGCATGCGTGGACTGTATATGATTCCATTCACATATAATCCAACAACAGACAAAACTAAACTATGGTGATATAAAACAGAAAGTGGGTACCAGGGTGGGAGTGGGGGAAGGAGGAGAATTGACTGGAAAAAGGCAAGGAGTTGTCAATAGGATGATGTATATTATAGGAGTGGTATTTAAATCAGAGCATATAAGTGTCAAAAACTCACTGAATGGACCTCTAAGATCTGTGCATTTTATTGTATGCTAATTATACATCAATAAAAATACAATGAGAAAGTATTCTGTGAAATACTAAAATTTTGTTAGCAGGGGAGACAAAGCTGACAGTAAGCTTGCTGGTAGGCTAAACTGTGCTCTTGAAAGAATTCACAAGTTAATCTATATGCCAGATACTGGCCAAGAGATCTCAACTAGTATTAGTTTTGGTAACTACAGGAGCCAAAAAACAAACAAACAAACAAATGTATGTTAAGCAACTCAGCCACACAACGTCACTTCATCTTCTTCAACAATTTTAGTTCAGAGTATATTTAGTTTAGAGTATATTTTAGTTCAGAGTACATTACCCTCTTATAAATTAGCTTTTTGTCATAAACCCCTATTGTTTTGTCCCAGGCTGAGAGGTGAGACTGCAGGTACTTGGCTAGCTGACCTATTTGGAGTAAGCTTACCAATTCCATGGCAGTTTAGAAAGGTAAACATGATGTCCGAATTCCAAATATCTGACCATTCGCCAAATTCATGAGAAAATTTAGTATTTCCTAAGGTATGTTTCCTACACTTAATGAATAAATATATTTTCTTAGGAGTACGAGAATTTAAACAGGTGGGTTCAAGAATGAGACCATCCAGACCAGCAATTTTTTTCTAATACAAAAAAGGGAAGTACGAAGAAAAATATCATCATAATAAAAGCCTTTATATATATTACTTACAGTTTTTATTAAATGCTTTCACACACAATTTAAAAATATCAAAACCAAAGAAAATAAGATAAAATCAGAATGTTTATGAGAAAAAAAACATTACAGAAAACACTGTAAGAAATCAAGATATCAAAAAAATGAAATGCAGCCCTGGCAAGTGTGGCTCAATTGATTAGATCGTCATTCCATAAACCAAAAGGTCATGGGTTTGATTTCCAGTCAGGGCACATGCCTAGGTTGTGGGTTTGGGTCCCCGTAGGGGTACATATGAGAGGCAACTGATGAATGTTTCTCTCTCACATTGATGTTTCTCTTCCTCCCTTCTCATCTCTCTTAATCAATAAGCATGTCCTCAAATGAGGATAAAAAAAAACAAGTATAGGCAATACTGCCCCCTCAGACCCTCTCTGAGCAAACCTCCACAGGACATACATACTGCATTCAATTAAGAGAAGAAACAACTGATGAATATATTTAACTCTAGAACAAAAAGTGAACAAGTATAGGATACAGTAATAAATCAAAATGTAAATGAAATACACTGATAAATCAAAAAAAGTAGAAATTATGTAACTAAAACAAAAATGGAAAGGGAGAAAACATGAAAATAAGTTCACTAATTCTCTTTGGTAATAAATAGTGTTATGTATTGAGTTGTTCTCTCTGCTCCCCTAAAAGATACATTGCACCAATTAAAAAATGGGCAAAGGACCTGAATAGACACTTCAAAGAGGACATACTGATGGCCAATACATATAGGAAAAGATGCTCAACATCACTAATCAGAAGAAAAATGCAGGTGACTTCCAGCCAAGATGGAGGTATAAGTAGATATATTGTGTCTCCTCACACAACCAAAATAAGGACAACAAAAATTTAGAAACCAAATAACAACCAGAACTGACAGAAAATGGAACTGTATGGAAGTTGGACAGCCAAGGAGCTGAAATAGACACATTCATCCAGACTGGTAGGCGGGGTGGAGTACTGAGGCCGAGCGAAGAGGGATCACAGCACAAGAAGTGGTGACACCGGGCACTCGAGGCACCCCAGGCACACAAGACGCAGAGGGCAAACCCAGGGCACGCAGGCGGAGGCTGGCAGACCCAGCAAGGCAGCGGTTGTGAAGCAAGGCACTGCTCACAGGCGGCTGGCTGACCGGGCAGCAGTCCCACATTCAAGAGCAGGTAACTGGGGAGGGAGACAGACTGCGCAAGCCAGGGTCCCAACGATGGGAAATAAAGCCTCAAAACACCAAGTGAAAACACCTGAGGGGGTTGAGGTGCAGGGAGAAACTCCCAGTCTCACAGGAGAGTTTGCTGGAGGAACCACAGAGTCCTATAATGTACACAAGCCCACCCACATGGGAATCAGCAACAAGAAGGCCCAGTTTGCTTGGGGGAAGTGGTGGAAAGGACTGAGGTCCCACAGAGAGTAGAGCAAGCACCATTGTTCCCTCTTAGACCCCGCCCCCACATATAGCATCACAACGCAGAGAATGGGTTGCCCCACCCTGGTGAACACCTAAGTCTCCACCCTTCAGTATGTAACAGGCACAAGACAAAAAAAATGGCCGAAACAGAAGAATAAATCAAAGCTCCAGAAATAATACAACTAAGCAACCAAGAGACAGGCAACCTATCATATGCACAGTTCAAAGCACTGGTGATCAGGATGCTCACAGAATTGGTTGATTTTGGTCACAAGATGAACAAATGAAGGCTATACTAAGTGAAATGAAGGAAAATGCACAGGGAACCAATAGTGATAGGAAGAAAACTGGGACGCAAATCAATGGAGTGGACCAGAAGGAAGAAAGAAACAACCAAACAGAAAAGAATGAAGAAATAAGAATTCAAAAAAATGAGGAGAGGCTTAGGAACCTCCAGGACATCTTTAAACATTCCACCATCTGAATCATAAGGGTACCAGAAGGAAAAGAGGAAGAGCAACAACTGGAAAACTTATCTGAACAAATAATAAAGGAGAACTTCCCCAAGCTGGCAAAGGAAATAAGACTTCCAGGAAGTCCAGGAAGCTTAGAGAGTCCTAAAGAAGTTGGACCAAAGGAGGAACACAACAAGGAACATCATATTTACATTACCCAAGATTAAAATGAAGGAGAGAATTCTAGAAGCAGCAAGAGATAAGGGGACAGTCACCTACACAGGAGTTCCCATCAGACTGTCAGCTTATTTCTCAAAAGAGACCTTACAGGCAAGAAGGGGCTGGAAAGAAGTATTCCAAGTCATGAAAGGCAAGGACCTACATCCAAGATTCCTCTATCCAGCAAAGCTTTCATTTAGAATGGAAGGGTAGATAAAGTGCTTCTGAGATAAGGTCAAGTTCAAGGAGTTCATCATCACCAAGCCCTTATTATATGAAATGTTAAAGGGACTTATCTAAGAAAAAGAAGATAAAAAACAGGAACAGAGAAAGGACAGCAAACTCACAGTTATTAACATCCACATCTAAAACAAAAGCAGACGAGCGAACACCTAAATCAGGAACGGAGCCAGAGAAATGGAGATCACATGGAGGGATAGCAACAGGGGAGTGGGAGGAGGAGGGGGGGAAAAAGGTACAGAGAAAAAGTAGCATAGATGGTAGGTAGAAAATATACAGGGGGAGAGCAAGAATAGTGTGGGAAATGTAAAAGCTAAAGAACTTAAGACACATGGACATGAACTAAAGGAGGGGAATGTGGGTGGGAGAGGGTGTGCAGGGTGGAGGG